>KE598566.1:846580-977754 GCA_000444155.1 Cladonia macilenta KoLRI003786
GTTGCAACCATGAACGTCGAGGGAACTTTTCTTAGCTCTCCCTAGCGCGTCTTTGGTTTTGTCCTCCTCATGAACTGTGCATTTGTCCATATTGAGGTGGCAAAAGGCCTGAGGCTCTTCTTGAGGGTGTAAAGACAAAATCATGGTGTTGCTGCCTCGAGTGGTGGCGAATCTGGAGAAACCCCCATCCCTTCGACACATTTTGACACTAGCGATACATCTCCCGCAATTCATTTCATGAATTGCGGGCATAGCCGTTCTTTGATCGAGTGCTTTCAAATTTTCGTCTTCGGGTAAAAGTTTCCAGTGGAACGTTGGTCTACAGGTTCATGACTGGATACGTGCATACCATCAAGAGATGATGAGGCAACATTCTTTGAAGAGTGCTGGATCGCAAGAAGGCCCACTTTCAAGGCCGCCCTATGCTTCTGCCTTTTACCTTCCATTAGATATTCGTTTCTGKTCGCGTTCTATTTCCGCGGTTGAAAACGGGCCCTTTTGGTGTTTTGTTAACAGTTGTGTTGACAGACGCCTTAACCGTTGCCAAACCCTTTCCTTGTTATGCCCCACACACCACAGTCTAATTTTTTGTATTGCTACTCTCTTCCAGGCTAAGATATCAGTTGCCAATACCATTGGATTAGCTGGCGCTTGCGAAACACAGATTGAGTTGTTGCATAATAACCACAGTAGAGTAACTAGAGGAATCACCAACTGCAACCAGAGAGCATTAACAGGACTAAAATGCGCACATACAATGAATATTTCAATAGTTTGAGCCAATTGAGAATCACAGTAACTTCACGTAGTATACCTATGGACTCTTCTCAGCCTAGAGGCTATATGCACTTGCTGACCTCCATGAACCACAAACGCCAGATTTCTTTCGCCCAATCCTCTCTCATATCTGATCCGCCCCACCACTTCCCCCCGTCCCTACAGCGGTCTCATGCACGCCCGCAGTCGCAGCAATCCTCCCCTCCAAACTCGTCCCCTCCCTCTCCGCCCTCCGTTTCCGTTTCTCCATCAAATTGTGCCGTCGCTCAGCTAATATTTTGTTCCCCTCCTGTTCCTTGCCCTCCAACCAGTAGCCGAAACTGCCTCCGGCGATCATGAAGACAGGAAAACCAAGGAGAGCCTGTTTTTCGAGAAAGGGCCGCATTTGAATGCCTAGCTGCCAGCATCGAACGGCGAGACCTGTGGGATGTTGTTAGACGGCCCTGGGGAAGAGCAATTGGGGGAGGAGAGCACGTACCGAAGCCTGACCAGAAAAGTATTTTGGACATCATGGTTATGAGAGGGTGATCGAGATGTGATTGCGAGGAAGTAGCGAGCTTCTCCGTGAATGGTACAGTTGGAGAAGCTCTCAATGGCAGGCTAAAGCTCCGTCAAATGTGATTCAAACCAATGTTGTGCTGGTGAACAGCTCTATGACTAGAGGTCGGCAAGTCGGAGAATCGGTTGATTTTCGGCAAATTTCGAGCGCATCTTGGCATTGAATAGTTTATGTACCTCTGTAGAGCACAGGTTGCGACTTCCTCCAACGTTCATGGAGGAACAGGGGGGATCTGGGCCTATTGGCTTGAAGGCGTCACCCAGTGCGGCCACACTGGATGCTATGGCAAGTAAACATAAGCTGGACGAGCCCATACTGCTACCACGCAAAAGATTCAAGGCCTCTGAACTACCATTGACTTCAACGCAACGATCGTCCATTGACGGCTTGCTGCATACAATCAAGAAGAAAGGAGAATATGATTCGCTGCGGAAGCGCGTATGGTCCCAATTAGAGGAGAGTGTACGTTGACTCAACACCTACGGTCACTGGAGGTGTTATAGTGGAAAGCTAACCGATTGTTGCACATAGCCGGAAAAGGCCGCCTTCACAAAATCCCTGAACGAGCTCGCCGAAGAGGAGATCGATCGGGATCCTTCGTTACTGTCTCGCGACCGCTACAAAGCAGCTACACTCATGCAAGGTGCCGTCGACAGGAGTGACATCTATAAGACAATTGAGAAAACCTTGGACGACTTGATTGATCAGAATCTTGACCAGGTCAAGAAAGCCGGTCGAGAGATAAGGAGAGCTGAAGTGGGCGACGAGGTTGCTGCGGAGGAAGAGAAAAGAGGTAGCAAAACGGACGAGGAATACGCGCAGCAGGTCGCTGTGAAGAGGGAGGAAAGGGCTAAGCAGCGTAAAAAGGATGAAGCTCGAAAGAGGAAAGAAGAAGAGTTTGAGAAGTTGAAGGCTGAGGAGGCTATGAAGAAGGCAGAGCTTGAGAAGTTGAGGAGCGAGGAAAAAAGAAGGAAAGAGCGTGATGCTCAACGAGCTGAGAGAGAGACGGAGCTTGAACGCAGAAAGCGTAGGGAGAAAGAGGAGCGCGAGAAACAAATTAAGGAGATGAGGCGAGAGTCAGAAGTTGTTGCGACACCTACAACACCAGCACCACCCGTGGACGAAAAAGCGCTTGAGGAAGCGGCCCTCGCCTTGTTGCTCCAAGAGGGCCGTGAGCTGGCTGCTAAGAACACTCCGAAAGTAGAACGAGAGCGCTCAGAGTCTCCACACCGCAAGCCTCATGTCTCTCCTCCAAAAGGCCCCGCAGCGGATCGCAATAAGTCATCAATTAAGCCGGAGTATCGACACACAACGAGACTTGCTTACAGCAGCGCTCCACCATACCAAGGCTCTCCAATCCCCCCGCCGTCTGCGCTATCTCGCAGCCGTAGCCCTTTCCGTGAACCCTCCTCTCGACGTGACCGCTCCCGTTCTTACGAGCGTCGCCACTCTCATTCTACTCGGGATGAAGAACGCCGACGCGAAGTGGATTCGGATGCCAAAGCAGCCTACAAAGCACAAATGCAAGCGAAGCGCGATGCAGACGCAGAAGCTTACAAAGCGCGTTCCCGCAGCGATCGCGATGACGCAGAGCCTCGCAGTCGCAGCGCTTCAAGAGCGACTGAGAAAGACAGCACGAGGGATAGGGAAAGAAGCAAGCATCATGATTACGACTATGATCGGTCTTACCGCTACCGTGATGAACGGCCTCGTAGTAGGGATAGAGAACGTACTCGCTATGAGGATCGGCCGTATGTCAGGCCGAGACGAGAGGAGGCGCCTGAGCATATTGATCGGTATGTTCCTGGGGGTGCTGCGCCTGTAAGAGACAGGGATAGAGACGCGGATAGAGATAGGGAGCCCATTAGAGACAAGGACAGGGAGACAAGAGACAGAGACGTTAGAGACAGAGAAACCAGGGATCGCGAAACGAGGGACCGAGATGAAAAGGCTACAAGGGACCGAGATGACAAGGCTACAAAGGACAGAGACGAAAAGCCCGACGAACCTAGAGAACGATCTACTCGAGATCGAGAATACCGTGACCGCAGTTCCTACTATGACAAAGACAGGGAACGGCGCTATTCCAAGGATGCCGATGGCGGGAGAAGCGAATACAGAGAGAAAGGTAGGGGGAGTGATAGGCCAAGAGATAGAGACAGGGATAGGGATAGGGACAGGGGGGATCGCTATCGTGATAGGGATAGGCATGAAGACCGATCGTATGTGAGACGGAGAACTGATGAGGCTCCTGAGCATATTGATCGATATGTCCCTGGGGGGGATAGGGCGGAGAGAGGAGACAGAGCTGAGAGAGGAGATAGAGGAGAAAGGGCGGACAGGGGAGATAGGGCGGAAAGAGGAGACAGAGACAGAGGGGACAGGGATGACAGAAAAAGAGAACGGGACAGGGATAGAGATAGGGAGAGGGAGAAGGAGAGGAGTAGGTGATTGTACGATTGATGAGAATGCAGTTGGTTCGTTTCTAGACGGGTGGATTGATGTACATAGTGTTTTTAATGATGGGAAGAGGGGGGGGCATTCATGCAAATATGTTATGTTATCAATGGCTGTAATTATACTGGTGCTAGCGTAGATTGCAACATTTAAATTTTGCTTATGCTGTTTGCGTGAAGGCTACCTCATAATTATAAAATTTACAGCCACACATTTCTTGCTAACATGGAAGGCATCGATAGAGTAGGAATGGGCCCGAGGATGTCAATCGCAGACTCTGCAATATTTGAGGACACGTCCGCTTCTTTCGGTCCAGGCAGCTAGAATTGTCCAGTTCTTATTAAACGATTACAATCTCTTCCATCAAAAGAAACACAGACGTACAATCAATCGTTCCTCACTTCTCCATGTGCTGATTGCATTCCATTGATACACATTATGGCAACTATCAATGTTGCAAAGCGGAAAGTAGTTGTTTTCAGCGGCGGCTCTGCTGCTAACAGCCTTGTGGATGTTTTCAATGAAGTTATTGGAAAGAATAATTGCGCTTTGACTTATGTCATACCCATCAGTGATAATGGTGGCTCTTCCAGCGAGATTCTTCGCGTGTTTGGGGGGCCTGGGATTGGAGACGTGAGGAGTATGCTTGCTTTCTTTATGTGTTGTTTGTATAATGCTTTCCTTTTATTGTTTCTCTCTCGGCTCATCCACAAAATGTCTTTTTCGAATTTATATTCTATTCATGTTATCTATGCGGTTTTCATTCCAAAATATTACGACTGACCCACCACCTCATCAGGTCGTCTCGTCCGCCTCATCCCACCAACCCACGCCCCCATACGAAACCTCTTCAACCACCGCCTTCCACCCTGCCCCGAGCCCGCAGCCACCGAGTTCCTCACTCTCCTAACCGGCACCTCGCCCCTCTACGACGCCATCCCGACCCCACAAGCAATGCTCATCCGCTCAATCCTATCCCACCTGCATCTCGAAATCCTAAAACGCAACCGCCCCCCAACCTCAACCTTCAACTTCCAATCCGCCTCCATAGGAAACCTCTTCCTAACCGGCGCCCGCCTCTTCTCCGGCTCCTTCGAATCAGCAATCTACCTCCTCGCCATCATGGGCAACGTCGACGAATCAAAAACCGCAGTCCTTCCCTCCATCCTCTCTAACTTCTCCCACCACATCTCCGCCGGTTTGGCGGACAACACCATCATAGTCGGTCAAAACGCAATCTCCCACCCCAGCTCCCCCACTGCCCTCCCCTCCAACCACCCCCCCAACACCCTCACCCCGGCTCCCCCTCCAAACCCCACGATCGAAGACGCCACCCTCCCTGGCTCCCTCCCCACCCTCCGCACCCCCAACATCTCCTTCTCAAAAACCCCCACAACCGAAAACCCTCTCCCCGCCCGCATAACCCGCATCTGGTACATCAATCCCTACGGCCAAGAAATGCGGCCAGCTCCAAACCCAAAAGTGATCGACACCATTACTTCAGCCGAAGCAATCATTTACAGCATCGGCAGCTTATACACTTCTATAATCCCCTCGCTAATCCTCCAGGGCGTGGGGGACGCTATATCCATACCACCCTCTTTAGGAGGCGCGAGATATAAAATCCTGATTCTTAATGGGAGTTTGGATCGTGAAACACCTTCTTATACTGCCTCTGACTTCCTCGACGCCATCACCTCCGCGTGCCACTATTCCTCCACATCCACCACCACTAGCGATTCCTTCCCCTTCCCAAATTCTCCCCCTACCAGCTATCAACACTTCTGGAGTAAATATATAACGCATCTCATCCATCTTGAAGGCGAGGGCGTGCCGAGCGTTGATAAAGAGGAGTTGGGGAGGTGGGGGGTGGAGTGTGTGAGGCTTTATGGGCGAAAGGGGGAAGGGGAAGGGTGCATGAGGTATGATGGGCGGGCGTTGGCGCAGGCGTTGGGTGCTATTTTGGGGGGGAGGGCGAGGGGCGAGAGGAGTAGGCGGAATACGGTTGAGGTTGTGTGACGGTGATTTGATGCTAAATGCTTTTTCATTCAATGCTATGACTATTTCATCTAATGCCGCCGCCATCTCCCATCCACAATCCAACTACCAAACAATAAAAAAACCCGCCCATCCCAAACGCCAGAAACGCACACTAATGCATGCAATCAAAGTCCCATCCTTATTAACTCAAACAAGGAAATCATATACAAACACACCAAGTTAATGTACTCTCTCTCCCTCCACCATTTAAAAGTCCTCATCGAAAGCGAAATCCCCCCCATTCTCATGCTGCTTCTCCTCTTCTTTCTTCTGCGTGCTAGCCATAACACCAGCTTTCTGGTAATCACCCACACGCTTCTCGAAGAAATTCGTCTTTCCTGCTAACGAAATACCCTCCATGAAATCGAATGGGTTGGTGGCTTTGTAGTATTTCTGATTCCCGAGAGCGAGGAGGAGACGGTCAGCTACGAATTCAATGTACTGTTTCATCAGCGCCGCGTTCATGCCTAATAGGCCACAGGGTAGTGCTTCGGTAAGGAATTCCTGCTCGATCGTGACGGCTTCGGTGATGACGTCTTGTACGGCTTGTTTGCTTGGACGGTTGTTGAGGTGGGAGAAGAGCAAGCAGGCGAAATCGGTGTGCATGCCTTCGTCGCGTGAGATGAGCTCGTTGGAGAATGTGAGACCGGGCATGAGGCCGCGTTTCTTGAGCCAGAAGATGGAGGCGAAGGAGCCGCTGAAGAAGATGCCTTCGACAGCGGCGAAGGCGACGAGGCGTTGAGCGAAGGTGGAGTTCTTGTCGGCAATCCATTTGAGGGCCCAGTCGGCTTTCTTGCGGATGCAGGGGACTAGCACGCGTTAGCATGATTGAAGGCGCGTTAATCCGAGCAAGAGGTCTTACTTGTGTCAATGGCATCGAAGAGATATGTACGTTGCTTTTGCTCTTTGATATATGTGTCGATGAGGAGGGAGTATGTTTCTGAGTGGATGTTCTCCATCATGATCTGGAAACCGTAGAAGCAGCGTGCCTCTGGTATTTGTACTTCGCCGCTGAAACGCTCGACGAGGTTCTCATTGACAATACCGTCTGAGGCAGCGAAGAAGGCAAGAACGTGGGAGATGAAGTATCGTTCATCATCGTTCAATCGATTATTCCAGTCGTGCAGATCTTTGGAAAGATCGATCTCTTCCGCAGTCCAAAATGATGCTTCCGCTTTCTTGTACATTTGCCATACCTGACARATGTGTTAGCTGAGGCCAAGTGAAAAAAAAACACTCTACGCGTAACGCGTCCTAGGATGACGAACCTCATGGTACTTGATGGGGAAGAGCACAAAGCGGTGAGGGTTTTCTTGAAGCAGTGGCTCATCTGCCTCCTCGGATTTGATTGTCTGTGCCACTGTTGGCTTTGCTTCTGCCTTCGCATCGAAAACTTCGACAATGGGCTTCTTGAGGTCGAGGTCRTCAAGAATAGGTRCAGGTGTATTGACTGGAACGTTCTCTTTGCCCGTTGGCTCAAAGATGAGCTTCTTAGCGGGCGAGTCACCCATCTTGAGGCTCTCAATGCCAGATGAAGCCTATCATATGTGGTATCAGCACTTACTCGACGACGAGGTCTTGAAGGTGCGGGGTGTGGCGATGGAGTCATACCTGCTTTGAAGGTGTGATCTGGGTTGCCATTGTGTAATTGTCTTCCTGTAGAATGATGTAGTAGTCGATGTGAAATGGGACCAGAGAAAAGTGGTGATGTAGAGTAATGAAGTGAAACGCGGACAAAAGATGATATATGAGTTCGGCGCGTGGGACAATGTTTTTGTCACGGTCGCGCCAGATGAGCTAATGATGCAAGGTACCCACCGCAGATCCAGATCGCCGACAATTGTCCGACAAGAGCTAGCACAGATTTAGTAAAGATCGGTAAGTTCCCGCTAGAGGTAGGTAGTCCTGCCTACTACTACGTGTACGACTGTTCCTCGCACAACCAATTGCCTGATCCCGTCTGAGAGCGTTACAACGTCTGCTCTCGCCCAAGCTCATGCTGTGTGTCATCCAGAGAGAATGACTATCCAAGATTTTGCATACCGTAGCATGTAGCGTGTCGGAAATGAGACTTGAGCATCCGGACGTCAACTGTGACCATCCACTGAGACCACAGTGACCAACTATCTCAGCGCAGCGTTGAAGATGGTTGTCACTATATCGCTCATCTCATTCTTAAGCTCGTGGAGGCGAGAAAAGTTGGAATTGCACTGGGGGCTGACGGAAAAACATATCTGTACACGTTACCAATGGAGACTCCCCATCCAGATCTTAATAGACGCTCGCAATCGCCAGGACTGGCGGGCGGTGGCGAGATCAGACGACGTGTTCCAAAGGCGGAGATGCCCTCTGCTCTGCTCTAAATAGGTCTCTATATAACCTAAGAATCCAACCCTATGCAGATTCTATCCTCGCCATCCCGCTTATGCATTATGAACTGGAAGGTACGCAAATGTACAAAGGAGTCTCTAGATTTTCTCTTTGATGGTAGTTGGAAGTATTCTATCCTCCACCTTCCGCACCAACTTGTTTGTTTGCTCTGCCAAGCTCAAGGTTAGTATCGTATGGGGTAATATCCTTGCCAAATGTGCGAAGAAGCCCTTGTAAATAGCCAAGAGTCCTTCCGTTTTCACTGTCTTGATTAAGCAGTCGAAAACACCATTGTAAAGATTGCCGGTCTGATTATACATTCGAGACATTATCGTATCTTTCATGCTCATTAATCAGTAATACTCTTATCAAAAGCATAAGATAACCTACCGGGTGGGTGCATAACGCAACAGACGACGAATCCACTAGCCGCACTACTAGCCAGATGAAGTGCGGGTCCCTCTTCCATTCCCACATGTCGTATTAACCTCCTCTTCGCAAAAAAGTACGTCGGCAGTTGCACACTACTTCCAAAGCCGGTCCTAACCATGGCCGCTCCGACGCCCCTATAGAGACCCTTGATGCCCTCATTTCTATTGATTTTTGTCAAGCCATCGAAGGCATTGCGGTATCCGTGCTGCGTCCCAACAGGAAGAAATGGCGAGTATGACTGCAAGCGCGTCTTGACAAGGAAAAAAGGGGAGCCGGCTGCAGCGCCGAGGACACCCGAGGCCGCGCCAGAAAAGATGTTGATACCAAGCGACTGGACGTTGGGATCTTTGAAGACAGCAGTCGTTACGCCTTTGCGGAGGGGTTCGTAGAAGCCGAGGCGGCAGCCGTTCAGGATCATTTGATACACATACTGTGGGCAGAGTTCAGGCTTTGCTATTCGGCAAAGGAGCATTTGAGTAGCATACCGCTGCACCAATCCCCCGAAACAACCCTTTCGGACCCTCATTCTTGAATATGACGCTGACTCCATGAAAGACCCCTTTGTACAGCCGAGGCGCATCTTTCTTCGCCTGTAGTTCGCCTTGGAGCTGTAGTCTGAAGAACTTCTGTATCAGCGCTCGCTATCTCTTCTCAACCTCGCCATGCTTCACCTAATCTTTACGGTCTCGAAAGGATGGGTAACGGTCACAGCTCCACATGCAGCAATGCCCCCCGCGATGAAAGCCCTGGTTTGTAATGTATTAGCCCAGGCACCGAGAGGCTACGACAAGCTAAAACCATACCCGGTGGTAGTGGCCATTGAGAACAAGGAGGAAACTCTGCGTTCCCCTGTCGAGTTGCTAGGTGTCTTCAAGTCTTCGAGCCATCCTTTGTGTTGTTATTGTAAGATTGTCATCATCCCTCCAGGACCCAAAATGGCCCTCGGACGGAACTCAAGAAATAAATAGCTGTTCGGGCCGAGCTTTCTTAGTCAGCTTTGCCCTGCGTGCGGTGACGCTATTTTAGCTTCCGTGGCGATCATCGTGATAGGAAGCACGCACTTGCATCTTCTGATGAACATGAGAAGATGCAGATTCATCTCGGCATTCTGCGATATGCGAGATATATATATGCCGGAAATTACGATCTAATGACGAGCTGGGAGGAGATGATGACCAATGGACACCTGCAAACGATGCAACAAATTTCCTGTCGATAACTAGAGACTGTTGAACAGCTGCCGCCTATGGAGACTTAAAGCAGCAACTTTGGCGTCGAAACGATTCTTGCGATTAATAAATCGTCATCATTCATTAACGGAAGACCATGCGAACTTTCTTCTACAGTGCTTCTCTATCCTAACTTATTAATAGGAGACACTGGACCTAAAGATATTGTCCTACAATATTGAACGTTGTTGTTCCAGAAGTCAGTCTGTGAAGTGGCAAGAAGATGTAGACTGGTCCTTTCAAGGGGCAGCTGGATCAAGAAGGATAAACTTGTTGTATTCGTAGAGAAGTTTATCAATTGGTCGAGTGATCTTCCATGGAGTTGTTATTTTCATTTGTGTATCCTAAACCCTCGTCGAGCTGTGGCAGCAGTGGCGGATGATGGATCTGGAAATGTAAGAGTGTGTATTGTATATGTCGAAAGGAACGAATCTCCCGCGGCGCTCCAATACCTATTTCCTATGTTATGTCTGGAGACATACAGCATACCTAGGCAATGGAAATAATACTGATAGTCACTTAAGCATACCTAGGGTTAGGGCTATGAACTCAATCTGTTGTGCATTAAATCTTTTTAGTGCGCCCTTGATAGCACAACATCAACTTCATGCGGCGGAGGACCTTCATGTCCTGAAACTACCGGTGTCTGCAGAAGTGGGAGGCTCGGGTCGCGATGAAGGCTTGTTCAATCTCTATTGACGGCATTGCGTAGGTTGATCCTACAATGGCTGGACCGCTGGTTGTACCCCCTCCACCTCCAGGTGGACCGTTACCTACTCAAAAGACGTCCGAAATCATTGGAACGTTGAGACCAACAAAGGTAGCCCAGGCGCAGATGCTCACCCTAGATTGTTGTTATAGCGCTAAGGAATGCAGCAATTTAAACTCAAGAAGTCCGAAGCTTCAGTCACCTCCCTCGACTTCGACGACTCTGGCGAGTTCTGCCTTGCCGCATGCTCTGACGACTCCCTCGTACTCTATAACGCCAAAGAAGGGAAGCAAGTCAAAGTCCTCCTGTCCCAGAAATACGGCGCCCACCTTGCCCGCTTCACGCATCATTCTGCCTCCATCATCTACGCCAGCACCAAAGAAGACGACTGCATCCGTTACCTCTCCACTCACGACAATGCATTCCTACGCTATTTCCGGGGACATACTCAACCCGTAACCTCACTCTCACTCTGCCCTTCCGCCGACACTTTCATCTCCTGCTCTCTTGACAATACGGTTCGCCTCTGGACCCTAAGTTCTCCTTCTCCCCAAGCGCGTCTCAACCTTGCCACCCCCTACCTATGCGCCTACGACCCTTCCGCGACAGTCATAGCAATCGCCTCTGCAGGCACCCACAGCGTCCTCCTCTACGACCTCCGAAACTACGACAAGCCCCCCTTCGCAACCTTCGACATGCGCCCCTACCTATCCTCCCAGCAAAAGGCCCAACCCAAACCTGACTGGACAAGGCTTGAGTTCTCAAACGACGGCAAATCGCTCCTCCTCGCTTCTAATGCTCCACAGGGCCATCTCCTATTGGACGCCTTCGATGGCTCCCTCCGCGCACACTGCCCACGGACGACCCAGCATCCTACAGGCTTACGCGCTCCACCTGGACAGCCGGGCCGATTAGGCCAAGGAGATGTGTGCTTCAGTGCCGATGGGCGATATCTAATAGGCGGAAGTGGAGGAGACGGGGATGCGATAGTGTGGGATACACATGGGCAAGTCGAGGTAGAAACAAAAGTGCTAGGAGCTATGTGTTCGCTACCGTGCAAGGGGCGGGCTAGCGTGGTGGAATGGAATCCAAGATATAATATGTGTGCCACTGCGGATAGGGAGGTCGTATTCTGGCTGCCTGCTGAGCATGTGGGGATGAAACCCGTGAACGGGTGAGCATCTTGATCGATTATCATCGCTGCGTGGACTTCACGCTTGACGCAAGGAGCTGGTGCATTTAAGTTGAGAGATATATACCCAAGGTCGGCAAAAGTTAATTAGATATAGATCAACTTGATTCAGGTCTACGCTTTGCTACGAAGATGATAGCATGTATTACGCGAACTGGAGACTTGAAACGCTTTCAGTGCGTCGCACTCAAATAAGACTGTGTGTTCGAAGTATAGAATTATGAGAAAATGGAATATGGAAAATACAACGACCGCCCAAATCTCCGCTCTAAACTCTTGCCAGACATCCTTCAATAGTCCAAGTCCTCCTTTCTACAAAAACTTCAGCGCTCGATAAGCAATCGGAAGATTATTATATCAACAACGGCACACACACATACACACACACACACACACACATTACACTCTCAGAACCAGCGCCTCGTCTGTGCTGTCTATTTGCTTGTTTGTCTCCTGTGTCTGGTATCGATGGCGATCATAAGAAAGTGTGAGCTTGGAGGGTGGTGATGGGACTGGATATATAGAAGGGGAGTGGAGCTCATGGTGTGCGTACGGAGGGATATGAATAAGGAAGAGCTGGGTTTTGTGGTTTTTACACAATGAAAAGCAAAGAAGTTGATAGTAGGGTCTAGGACCGGAAAGAGGTGGTATGGAAAGCGCTTACAGGGTCTGAAAACATTCTGATATAAGAAGGAAATTCTTTACGTGACTTTTAGTCGTCGTTTCAAGCGGTGACTCAGCTGATGTGTATTTACATGCAAGGCTTACGTATCGTTCTTTCACTCCAACTTGTTCATCTTACACAATGCTTTTCTGGAAGCCGGCCGCTATATACACCGTATAATATCAACATACTTCTCGATCTCGCCTTCCACACCCTACAAATCACTCATTCCCCCCCTAGGAATCTGCCTCTGCTTAACCTTAACCTCCCACCTCCCCCCCTCCCCCACCGTCATAAAACCCCCCGTCGTCCTCCTATAATCCTGCCTCGTAGCGCAAAACATAGCAATCCTTATAGCTTCCTCCGCCACATCTGCGAGTGCAAATGTATCCACCGGAGTAACGAAAGGTGAATCGAGATAGATCTCGCAGGAGGCCATGTTCCAGCGAGAGCCATAGGGTGCTGTTGCGGACCACGTGCGGGGGATGGAGGCGTCGGGGAGGGATGTCATGAAATTGGCGGCGGCGATGCATTCGGCTATGGAGGGGTTGGAGAAGGGGGTTAGGGGAGTGCTGGGGGGGTAGCAGGTGGGGGTATCTGTGATTGTGAGGTTTAGGGTGGTGGTGTTGGGGGGTGAGGTTAGTTGTGAGAGATTTGTGGTGTTGAGAGAGTCGGGTATGTCTGAGAAATTGGTGGTATTGAGAATGTTGAATAATTCTGTCGTGCCCGTGGGGAGAGCGTTGAGTAGTCCTTCAACGCTGTTGATGGCTGGAGCTGAGGCGATGACGAAGAGGAGTCTAATGGAGACGAAGATCAAGGAATACCATAAGGATGGGAAAGACATGTCGTGACAATTGACGCTGATGCTGCTACATGAGAGGTTAGAGGATCCCGAAGATCACTTCACAGACGAGCTTGTATGCCAGCTGATATGCTGGATGTATAGTCGCAGCGTTGCATGTGGGGGTAAGCGACGCACGCAGTCTTGCGCGCACTGCCGCCTGTCGCAAGTTCAAACGTATAAGGCCGCAGCATCTGAGACATAGCACCTCGTAATGACGGAAGTGATGCCAGATTTTTGGCTCCGTGGCCAGGTGGAGGCGCTGGAACGCCCGCCTGGGGCCGATAGAGCCAGCGAATGCTCTCCGTAGATGGCTACTAAAACCACTTATCCAATGTTTTGCTTATCATCAAATCCATTCGCACAGCGAAAATCTGTTATGATGGCTTTGCCAACAGTTTTAGATGATTCGCATTGAGTGAGACCAATCGCTGTGTAGGTCGTACCAACATTGGCCATCATAACAATCCGTGGGTAGAAGATCTTATGAAGCAAATGTCATCCTGGCAGTAAGAGATGCAGAAGACTCCCGTCTTCGCCACTAACCATAAAGCCCATTCGATTCATCGTGCATAAGGCTCGGTGAATCCGACAGAAACATAAAACATCTGCTTCGACCCCACAATCTGGCGGCCCCCTTGGGTATCTCTACCAAAGATTCCTTGTGTACACTTCCAGACTATGTCAGCGGCCGTATTACCTATCAAGGTGAACGTAATGACGTCCTTGCTCTCGGAGGACAAGGGCAGCAAAGAAATCTGGCATAATCTGAAGATACTAGGTATAAATATTGCTGTCGGTGACCAAGTCTTTTCAATGCTTGCATTTGGTGTCGAATAAATGTTTCTGATGGCTGCCAAGCAATCGAGAACGGATGGTTCGTGAAAAGAAAATCCTAGGCATTGGATTTCAGGGCTCATGATCTCAGTGGTGTTCAGAGGGATGGGTGGTTTCGTGTCTATAAGGGACAGATCCGAGGAGCTTATGTTCATGGTTCCTGTAGGAAGGGCGAGTGATGTGACAATCGGACATAGGTAAGTGAATCGAACAAGGCAGTGTACGAATTTTATGAACATGGTCCTCGAGTCGACAAGTTTATCATCTGAGAAGGAAAGACCTTGATCCATCAGTTACATACCACCTGTACATAGCGCACGGGAACTCTTGCCAGACGTCGCGAACGCTGTTGGCGCGTAATCCCAGCCCGCTACAACAATAGCATGTAAGACATACCAGTGGCCAATTGCGTAGCCAAATGAAAATTTTTGCACGCTTTGAGGTCTTGCATATCTGCGGCACTTTTCAACCCAATCTTCTGTGTGTATGTTGCGGGACTTGATATTGAATGGCGTTTTTTATTTGGCAAGATTCTGCGCACTGGTTTTATTGTTTTCGCCATTTGACGCCAGTATTCAACTACATCTGCCGCGGTCATTCATCATTTTGGTTCGGCTCAACATACGCTACAACAACCCCAAATTGGAGCTTTGAACCCACCAACTCTTGACCCCCTAGCGTAGTACCTGTCCCGGCCTGGAAACACGCTGCCATTATTTCAACAGCTACTTCCGCCACCTCTATTAATGCGAAACTGTCCTCGCTGTTCCAGGATGAGGATATTACCAGCACTTGACAACTATCTGAACTTGCCCTAAAGTGGTAGGCGTCTACAGCCGTCCAGACACTGACATGGTCGGCCATCGGTGAAAATCGGATGGTGTTGACGGCCCTGGTGCAATCGAGGAGTGTTGGTCGATGGCCAGGGTCGGAGGGGTCGCAATGAGGAAATGTGAGCTTCGTTGTATTGAGATGGTTCGTCAACGCTATTAGACCACGTTTCGTCCGGGGAATTATAGGGTCCAAGGGCATCGCGAGGCCGCCAATGAGGAGGCAGACAAATGTGAGCCACTTCACCTCTCGAAACAACATTTTGCAATGAAGGCGAGTTGTCGAAGTATTTCTCTACCGAACAGAATAAGCGTAGAGGAGTGGTGTTGCGGAATGAGTATCCTCGGAGCCGTTGTGTCTGATGTACATCGTTTTGGCAGCGGTTGTAATTGTTACTCGAAACAGACTTTGTGAAAGCTTAAAGTGGTATCGAGATCTCACGGGAGCAGGCGTTCCAAGTGCATTGAGTAGACGTGGCCATTGCCCGCGTTTGCGCTGTCACGGGATGAACATGCTTGGTACTCATCGTGGACTCCAGTAATGAGAAGATTATACCACCTGAGACTACAAAGGGTCGGCAAGTGTGTTTCGAAACATTCCAATACCTGTCTCAGATGTCGTCGTTTGGAGCGCTCATCCCGGCGGGTGATCGAATTTGTTTCGTCAATCCCGCGAAAGCGCGGATATTAGCAATCGTGTCGCTCACAACCCCACACCCGCAGCATAGAGAAGGATTACACAGCAAGTCTTCCTTAGAATTAGGTTTCCCTTTGGCTAATGCCGCCCACAAGAGGTCGGCAACCACTTTATGCCTGGTGCCGCAAGCCCATGCAATATGACTGTGAGAGCCTTAAAATGACTTAGCGTCTTCTTTCACCTACCTACGGCCTCTGCTGCACTCGTTCGGCCTCCAGCCAACAGCCTCGTGAGCACGAGGCGTCCGCTATCCCTTTTACCTCGATCTATCAAGGTCTCCCTCAACACTAGACGATCGATATCAACATCCAATGCTACTGATTTGGGCAAAAGCATGAAAAATCATTTACCGCCTCCTCCGGACGATYACCGCTTTCAGAACATAGTAATAGCATGGAGCATATATCATGGATAATGAAAATGCGTACCCGCTGAATCTTAATCTAAGGATCTTCTGCCAAAGGACCTTTCAGAGARTCAGACGACTTTTTGAGTAGGGTCTTATACTTGAAAATTCAATCCAAAAAGTTTTGCTGCTTAGAAAGCMTCAACAGAGTCTTAACACCGTAGTTTGTAATCCTTCCATATGCATAAATATTGCCTTATTCTTTCCAGAGAATGTGATTTGAGCTTTATATAGAGAACAACCTACCATCAAGATCATCACAAATACCTCTCATAATTATTGCTTTGAGAAGTCAAGGTATCTCGATAAGGTGACTCCGTCGCTTGACAAATACCTGGAAGGCAGTATTCGCGGTGTTCCGCATTTGATAGTATTGTATTCCACTCCTCTTAGCGCTGGAGAAAGAGTGTAGCGGTTCCAGTGGTTTCTTTGGTACTGGCTTCGGAAGGACCTGACAATGTTGAGCAATATGGGCATAGCAACCTTTTCTATGCATGACTTATGCTCCATTCCGGTACGTTTTCTAAGTATTTCGAGTTTGCCGGACTTTGGGATTCGGACAGAATCATAGTTCGGACGACATGGGTGGCTGAATCTTGCTCTGACATATCCGACTTCTCCTCAGAAGTCAAGATCTCCAGCGAATTTCGAGGTTTATTAGGAGAAAAGTAGCTGCCATGTTCACACATTCATCATAAGATTAGCCCACATGAATTGAAACCTCAATCTTAAATGGCAAAGTTGCCCGGTTTAGTGCTGGTCCGGACATGAGAGCTTACAGAGGCCTGACCGCCATATCAAATAGCGTCTTGCCACGACCGCCGTTGATAACCCAGCGCGGACGTGTCTAGCTACTCTTCTCTGGTGATTATGGTTCCAACATTGAGACTTGTGGCTTGTGCGCGTTCAAGATTGGATGGATACAGCTGTGTAGCGGTACTTAGAATAGGGCTCACAATTTTGGAAACAGAATTTAGTGTTGCTGTTGTATATAAAACGTGACAGCGTTGGTGTATTACAACTCTTGGCAGGTATTTTATATCCTGTGGAGAGAACTCTTCTTTCAAATTGGTGAGTCAGGCACATACCTTGACCTGGAGTGCGGATAACGACCACAAGCTATGCCTTCTGATGACCTGAAGGACTATGCAACCTCAGACACCGATTTTTACACCCTTTTGGATATCACATTCGAAACGTCCCAGAAGGACATTGATCGGGCATGGCGAAGGACCGCGCTCAAATATCATCCGGACAAGGTCGGGAACGATCCTGTTGCGAAGGAGAAATTTCACCTCGCACAAATTGGCTATGATCTCCTGTCAGATCCCACTTCTAAGGCTATCTACGATAACGCCCGAAATGCCAGGCTACAGAGAAAACGACAGAATGAGCTATTCGAGGGTAGAAGGAGGGACATGAAAAATGACCTCGAAGCTAGAGAAAGAGGTGTAAAGCGACCGAGAGATGAAGACCAAGGGGATGAAGAGAAGCTAGAGAGGGAGATTCGGAGGCTAGCAGAGGATGGAAAGCGGCGAAGGAAAGAGAGGGAGGAAGCCTTGAGGAGAGATATGGAGAAAGAGGCAGAGACAAGTGATGGAGCTGCGCAGACACCTGCTTCAGCTTCGCCTAATCCATCTGCAGCAGCCAAGGTGCCGTCAGGTGTCTCAGACATCGATCGGACAGTCAAAGTCCGCTGGCCTGTTGAAGGTGAGGGAGGTTCGATAACAGCAGACCATGTCAAGGCACTATTCTCGCACTTCGGCCCGATCGAAAGCGCAGACTTGCTGTCCCCAAAGATGCTACGCCTCGGGAAGAAACAGAAAAAGCAGCTTGCAGTCGTCTGCATGATACAGTATAAATCGGTGGTGGGGGCCCACGCTGCAGTTGAAGACTTTCAGAAGCAAGAAGGGCCAGAGTGGAAGATATTTGACTCGGTTTTCTGGGCTGCTAATAAGGAACCTGAGTTCCTCACCCAGCAGTCGAGCAAAAATAAGGGATCTACCGATTCCGTGCCGTCGACACCGACCGCGAGTGGTCGCATGAGGAGCTCGTTCGGATTGTCTGGTGTTGATAGTCAATCTTCTACGCCCGCCGCGTCGCCACAAGTAGACAGTGATGGGCTAAGGAAGAAGCCGTCTTTCACTTCTTTCAGCCCGGCAGCCTTCAGTACACCCAAAGGTTCCCCATTTGGCAAGGGGCTCGGGGCTAATAGTCCTAGCCTTGAAGAATTGACGATGATACGACTAAAGAACGCAGAGAAAAAGCGTCTGGCGGCTGAATTAGAGCGGCAGGATAGAGAAGCAGACGCTGCGGAAGCAGAGCAAGCGAAATATGAATGAAACGAGGAAGCATTGGGTCTGCATTTAGCGTTGGAGTTATAGGAAGATACCCAGCTGGCATAAGCTATTGTCATTCATTGTTAATCATACAATGTAATTCATTAAAGTGATATTTCAAACGTGCTTTCTTTGGTCTCATATATACAGTCGTTAAGTCCTATGCAGCTTTTGCCTATCAGCCCTTGTCTTATGCCAACTAGGCACAAAAGCT
Source organism: Cladonia macilenta KoLRI003786 (assembly GCA_000444155.1). Classification (NCBI taxonomy): domain Eukaryota; kingdom Fungi; phylum Ascomycota; class Lecanoromycetes; order Lecanorales; family Cladoniaceae; genus Cladonia; species Cladonia macilenta. The sequence goes on from KE598566.1 coordinate 865,174, forward strand.
TTAATCTTCACCTCTCCACCCTCTCTCCCCTCTTGCGGCTCCCATGCCACCTTAAATTCATGCTCTGGACTCCACTGAGAACCCTCACCCGTCAGCACTGTATCAGTCATAACCTCCAACCGACAAAGCGCCAGCCCAATATTGCCAACACCACCTAACCACTTCCCAGCACTCCTCCCCTTCTTGTCAACACGAGTTATATTAGCTCCCCTTGGCGGCAGCACCAGCTCCGAGTTCTCGTCATATGTCAAATCATCTGGTGGCTTCTCCCCATCACCAAGATCATATATCTGCACAGGCAATATCCTCTTCCTCACCACCCCTGTATGATGTGTCCTAATCGTCAACTCCTGCCCCACATAACAGCCCTTTCGAAAATCTATCCCACCCATGTAATCAATATTACTTTCTTGCGGCAGTGCCGTTTCTTTCCAAATCTCGCCCTGTCCCTCCGCCACCCCCGCTAACATCCTCCTCACCTCATACTCCTTTACGGACACCGTTCTCGAGCCGCGCAGCTTCATGCCTTCAGGTGAAATCACCCGATATCCCAAGTGCGGTGCTCGCTCATCACAACATCCAATATTACAAGCACGGAGCTCCTCCGAGTCCACCCACGTTTGCCAAACGCCCCATTCGGCCTCCTCGAGCACACGAATATCAACCTTTGCTCGTAATTTAAAGCGTTTCAGATGCCGTGCTAATGCATCAACTTCATTAGCATCCACTTCGATGATTAGCCCTGGATCGCCTTTATGCTTTTCTCCCAGAACAGTACTCTGGTAGGTCTTTGAGTGCGCGGCCGGATAAATGAAAACATCGTGTAAGACTCTGCCTGAGGCATTGAGGAAGGCGGAGTAGAAACCTTTAGTCGTCGCTGAGGAGGGGATGTTTTGCGTTGTGAGCCCTTGGAGGAAGTGAGGTGCGTCGCGGCCATGAAGGGAAATGAGACGGCGGGTGGAGAGGGGTGCGAATTCGGTTATGTTAGGATTGGTGAAATTGGTTGAACTATGGCGACGATGGGGGTAGTTAGAGGATCGGAGGTGGTGAGGGAGTTTCTTCAAGGTATGGCTGGGTTTTAAAGAAGGCATTGAAAGACTGGTGTGCATGCGGAGCTTGTCGAGGATATGTGTAATTTTGACAACTGACGTCATCTCTAGCGCGGGTAATATTACGGTGGAACATGTCTTGTCACTCGCCGCGACATTCTCATACTCTTCTGATAATTAGCAATGAAGACGTCTTCTCGAGACGTGTTGTTGAGCGTGCTCTTCAACGCTGTAATAATCATGGCAGAGATCTGCCCACAGTCAGTCTAGCATGATTGATAGACTAGGTCCTTACAGTTCTTTGTCTTCTCGCTTTGGCTCATAGTGCTGTACACTCGATTTCTCAAGCCCGCGACATTCATTATATTCGAGTAGAACTTCTCTCTACTACTCCAATGATTCGCTTTCAGCCGATTTTTTCACTTTGCACCTATCTCATGCAGAACACAGTTTCTGTGAACTTGTCTAGGTATGTCGTCCTTCGGAAGGTACGACATGTGAGTTCGTTTCACGGCATCTTGATCGTACTTTCTACGTTAGAATGACATGTCCGTAGTCGCAGCTGAAGAAACAACAGTTGTAAGCGGAATGTGCAACGCTGTATATTGTGCTCTTCCACGCTTTGTGACCACCTCTTTTCCACGTTATTCTGCGCTTCTGACCTATAATTCGCCTTGAGACCGTGTACATTCCTCGCTCCATGCGACTTCTCACAATTGTGTATTACTCTATTCCTACGTCGCATCAATCACAACAAACGTTTCCCCTTTATACCCGCGGTTATATTTGACGAGACTTTCTACCCCAATATGGACCCAGACACATATCGGACCAAGGGAGAACCAAGCGTGGATCTAGAGAAGGCCATGAGTACCCTCGGAATCGACGTAAGTATGCTCCAAAAGCCCCATTTCCAATGATAGTTTTGCTTGAAGTTCCAGATATGTGCCGCAGACCTTTAGTCCTCGGAGGGTTCTATTGCCCTTGCAAATAACGTTGGGAAATGAATGCTGACGTATGGTAAACGCACAGAAGCTTAATAGATTTCGCGAGCGGGTCGGTATCACTGATGTGCCAGATTTGGGTTCCCGTGCGAAAGCACGACCAACTCCAAATGTTGGCATATACAAGCGTATTGCTTCAGAGGAGAGAAAGGCCAAGCTAAAGTATTATGCATGCGCTTTACTCATTAATTCGTGCTTGCTAGCTCAAGTCGTCTTCGCTTCTGCGCTTACTGCTCTTGGAGCTGGTCATGGATCCCACAATCAGATCACCGCCCTCGGCGCAGCCAATACAGTCATTGCTGCGATCCTTACGTTTACCAAAGGCTCGGGTTTACCGAATAGCCTTCAACAGTACCAGCAATTACTACGTAAAGTACGAGAGTATATCGAGCAGAGAGAGCGAGACTTTGCCCAGAGTGATTGCAGGCTTTGTGTAGACATAGAGATGCAGAAGATCAAGCAGATGTACGATGAGGCCCGGCAGATTCATGAAAACAACGACCCGAGCACCTACAATAAGCCTGCAGAAGCACCAGGCCGGGACAAGCCGTTACCGACCAAGATCACCCGTGATCAGCCATTAAGCAGCGCTAAAGGCAGCGATTCGCCTGTCCATATACCAACGAGCCCAAGAAGAGCAGGGAGCGAGGGTAATGTGCCCGGGAACAAGTCTGAAGATGCACACACACCGGTAACAGTGACTAATTCTACGAGTAGCCTTTTCAGACCTTGGGCTAAGTCAAATAGCAGGTTCATACCCCCAGACCAGACGGCTCTGAGCGGTGGAACATCGCTCAAGCAGTAGCCAGCAGGCTGGTGTCTAGCAAGCATCCATGGTAATGTATGCAGGTGGGCTGGCGATGTCGAATGTATGGCTTTCTGTGGGTACTGGCGTACCTCCTGCCTACACAATCATCCACTACGTGGGTTGCAATCACTTCTTGCTGTCATCATACCTGTGCGTGTGGAGGCCAATCATAGTGTGCCTTAAACCGTTTCCGTGCAACTCATAGCAATCATCAAATCAAGGTTATCGTTTGCGGTTGATGTTCATGGGCACCTTTGTCTTTTTCTTTATGAGACTACTTTTTGCGCTTTCACGACTGCTTGCGTCCGGTCTCTATTGTTCAAGATTTCCACATTCCGAAAAGCTTTCTCGTCCTCTTCCGGCAACACCATCATTCTACCCTGTAAAAACCACCCTTTTCACGATGATCTCCCCACCTCCTCCAACATTCCAGATTCACCCACACCGTCAAAATGGTAGACTACACAGGCGGCAACGCCCAAAGATTCAGCTTCTCAGGCGCCGCAGGCCAGCTCCGGGGCTCCTCCCCAGCTGCAGCTGACTCTCCCAGCTCCTCAACCGGCAGCAGGAGCAGCCCATCATGTATATTCCCAACCCTCACCGCCGCTTGAAAATCATCTAACCCTCCCCAAGTGGGCCGCAGAAGACCTCCCACCTCAAGCCCAAGCCCAACCGCAACAACTCAAACCAATCGTCCCCCCAGCCGCCCAACCATGCCCGCCCGTCCAACAATACCGGCTCGTCCCAATTTTTCTTTCGCCCGCCCCACCGCTTCTTTCGCCAACCCTCCTCCCACAACAAGGAATCCCTCTACTCCGCCACCGCCGCGCCGTTTACGTCTTAATGATCCGTCTCCAGACTATGGTCCTCCAGAGGACGAAGACGAAGGGTCCCCTGACTACGGTCCTCCAGCCGACGATGAGGGGTCCCCAGATCATGGTCCTCCTGCGGATGATGAGCTAGATGACCTCGGAACTAGATTCAGTGCCGCAGGGCAGGAACGGGCTTCTAGATTTATAGAACTGACGAGCGAAGATGAGAGACTGCAGGAAGTTCAGAACGATGAAGATGGAGTTCAGAACGGTGATGAAGTTCAGAACGTTGATGACGAAGTTCAGAACGATGATGAAGTTCAGAACGATGAACCTCCCCAACAAGAAGAGGCCGCGGGCCCTAGCTCTGAGTCCAAATCTAAAGCCAAAGGCAAGGGCAAGCGTAAGGGCAGGAAAGCAAAAGCAAGAGGGATAGCGAAATCCAACCACGTCTCTAAGTCCTCCAAACCTAAAGCTAAAGCACCATCTGGGCCCCCTATCCGCCGCTCCCGCCAACCAGCTGCCGTACCAAGTGATGGCCCTGCGCGTAATACTAGGAGCCAAACTGGTGGGAGAGGTGGCAGGGCGGCGAGGAGTGCGGGGACGAGATTTGGGTATGAGGAGTTGGAGAGGGTGGAGAGGGAGGGGAGGAGGTTGAGGAGGGAGAGGAGGAAGGGGAAGGGGAGGGCTTGAGGGGGGGATGGGTTTGGATGAGGGTTGGATGGAGGTCGGGGTTGGAGGTTGGCGAATAAGTTATGTTGGAAGTTAATGTGGTAATGACTTTGGGCGCTGGTGGCGTCCGGTATCGTGATTTGTATGCTTTAGGCTGTGGCGGAATCAAACGTTGTAGGCTTGGATATGTTTCTAGAAACAGTCTTTTGAAAGATGGTGACATCTGAGTCGTGTGTTGACTCTGCTTGATATGGTTTTCTTGGTGCTTGGAGAGTGTTGGAAATAATGCATGTGGTCAGGGCTATTGTAGGGATATTGATAGTCTAGAGAGCCTAGCATATGAGTATATGACTCGTCTCTTCACCTCAGTCTCCTTCAATCAGGAGGTCGTTACTGTTCAGAGAGGTCCATTCAGATACCCACTCGATCAGCTACATGATAGGGTTGTACCAAAAAAATCTTGAAAATCTTGCTGCCGCACGTTCAATATGCAGAGAGACCCCTAGTCCCACAAACCTAGTGCTCGTAAAATGTTAAATGACATAGCAGTCATTGTTGCCTAATGCCTCAGCATATTGCAACAGAAATGATCCAGCCATCGCAGCACCTACGAATCATCTTGCGCCCCTGGCAACCCCCGCCAAATACCCAAGCAAGAACTCCTTGTCCTTCGGCGCCGTCCTCGGCGCGGCTGTCGGAGCAGGTGTGGGCTTTTCACTACTCTGGCCTAACATTAGGCCTTGAGCCATCTCGGTGTTGATATCATTCAACTTCAGGATCGGAGGCGTGGGGAAACCAGAAGATTTGCCGTCCGGCTGTGAGAGCGGACCAACAGTTTTCTTGACTCTCGCAAACGCCGCATCAGCTTGCTGTTGTGGCGTTGGTGTGGGAGGTAGTGGGCTAATGATGCTATTGGGATCGATCGCGGGGTCAATTGCACTGGCTGGAACGGCTGAGAGAGGAGAAACGATCGCGGACGGTGAAGGCTGGGTGAAGAGGGAAAGTAGAGATTTCTTATGATCCCCCGGCTGGGCTGAACGGCGGTCAGTAAGATCCCGCTGCTGTGGTGAGGGTAGTGGTTGGATTGGTGATGGTTCATTCAAGTCTTGAATATGTGCTGGACGACGTAGAATCTGTGGTTGGAAAGTTTTTGCAGGACCATCTTGACCTTTAAGGTTGGGAGTGGGCGGCTGATCCTTTGTGGGTGTTACGAAAGTCTGCAGACGTGGGGCAGAAGCTTTCTCCTGCTTCGTCAGAGGAATGCCTTCAGTTGCCATCTTGGGTGGTCCCGCGGATGCTGGTGCGTGTGAACTTCCAGGACGAGCGAGTATAGTGATGGGAGAACGCTTCTGTGGTTGTGGATAGCCGTTGTGGGCTGAAGGTTGCTTATGTTCCTTAGCAATTTTGGAAAGTACCTCAAACTGAGGTACGTTGAGAGGACCGTTGACAGTGGCAGAAACAGCTGGTTTCAGGTGCTTAGTTGCGTTTTGCTTGGTCGCGTTTTGCGTATTTACTTTCTGGATCTGGACCGCTGGTTGTATCTTATGTGGAGCTGCATCCCTCTGAGAGGTCTCTCTTGAATGATTAGGTGTCGCTGGCAACGCCGAAAGCTCTACTGGCGTTGATTGTGGCTGCAAAGAAGTTGTGCCTGTTTTACTCGGCTCTGAATTAGGCATTGACGGGTTGCGGAACAGGCTTAGCAGCTTGTCATGATGCTCGGATTTTGGCTTAATGACTTCATTCGTCTTTGCTACATGTGCGTTCGGCGAGACCTGAGGTGGAACAAATAACGTCGTAGAAGTCGAAGATTGTCTCGACTGCTTTTGAACTCGGGGTTGTGCAATTGTCTCATTGCTGAGAATATCATCTGTTGTCGGGTCTGTAGGCGGAATTGCTCTCAGTGCCTGTTGTGAAKGAAGACCTGGTTCTTTGGATCCTCCATCAGCTGCTGAAGCTTTGGTAGACTGCCCAGTTTTGAACAGATTGAGCAGTGCAGATGATTGAGCGTTAAGTCTCGGAGGCGGTAGCTTGCTAGCTGGAGGTATTGAAGGAAGTTGCTTGCCAGGTCCCTGATTGTACTGAGCAAATTGAGGGTCGCCAGTACGTTGGTAGGGTGCCATGGCTGGCTGCTGACTGTGTGGCCGTGGTAGCGACTTTTGGTGTAGAGGATGGGCGGCTCGCGGGATGAGCTGAGCTGGTTGTTGTGGAGGAGGAATAGGTCGAGTCTGTGGTGGCTGCGGTTGTTGAAATTGCGCCATAGTAGCTGGATCTTGAATCGGAGGAATTGGGAAGGCTGGTGGAGGTGGTAAAGTTGAGAAGCGTGGTGGTTGGTGATGTGGGTGTGGTGGAGAACGAGGCTCGGATGGCTGCTCARTTACCTGTCCTATGGGCGTTTGAGGCGGTCTTGTTGATTCCATGGGAGGTTTGCTCTGTAATAACGCAAGCAAGCCATTTGCTTTAGCATTATTGAACACTTCAGGTGTCGATGACGTGTTTGGGAGCGGCTTGTTCATAGATTTTGAAGACTCCGAGGACTGGACACCGAGGAATGACTTCAATTTAGCAGTGAGATCAGTGGTTTCGGCTGCAGTCTGAGATGGTCCAGGCGGCTCGTTTGTGTTAACAGGTTGAGCGGAATGGCGGAGATTATCTACCAGCAATCCAAAGTCGTCGTTCGATGGTACATCAGTTGCAACTCCATTGGCCTCTGGTATCTCAACCGATATGTAGTCCTCGTCTATAGCATTCAACGTGGTTGGGACTTCCTCCTCTCGCCTTGCTTTATCCAGCTTCCTTTGCATAGATATCCACTTCTTCAACTGAGGTAGAAATGGTGCAACCATGTAGAATTTATTCGCGTTGATTGCAAGATCCTCCCCTCTGCCTTCCTGTTGATTTTTCTTCTTTTTCAAAGTGGGCAAGTCAGCCAACTTCCACCAGTTGATCTTGCTGATCTCTTTCCTTGTGCGAGGTTCAAAGTAAGTGTCCATGGGAACCCCCCGAAACACGTAAAGCCGCATGTGTTGTTCTCGCAAATTCATTTCAATGTATTTCGATGCTTTCTCGTCTCCGACCAAGCCAGCGGCCTTGATATCATAGCCCGTTTCCTCATAGACCTCCCTGATAGCACAAGCCAAATCGGGCTCGTCTTTGTTAATTTTGCCGCGTGGAAAACTCCAGTTTGCGCCTTTCTTCCATCCCTTCACTAACACCACTTCATCCATGTTCTCGTTGAGCATGATGGCTCCCCGCACTGGCACACGGGTCTTGTACGCCAAAAACTCCTGGAATGCTTGAGCATGATGATATGCCGAGTATGCGGAGAATATCGGGCAATGCTGAAAAATAAGTAGACAAAAGTCGCGAAGGTTCAAAGATGGCAAGCCCGGGTCCAAAGGACGGATGAAGTCCTCGTAGAACCATTGTGCCTCCTCTACCTGGAAGCATATCCTCTCAACGGACTGGAGCTCCTCTTTCGGAAGGTTTATTATGAAGCGCACACATAAATCATCCAGCCCTAGAAAGAGCGAGTGTTAGTATGATTAGCCTTGCTGACAAGAGCTTCGGCTCGAAGGCATCGAAAATGCACTTGCGACAGTCGTAGGTGGTTGTAAGACTTACAGTCGACTAGCTGCATCTTTTTCTCTGTCATCGTGGTCTCCTCGGCCGAGCATTTCTATTCTTTCTCGGGAAGAGCGGTGGGTGATCAATGATGGGCAGAACGTAGCCGATCGGGGTGGCTGTAGTTAAGGAAAGCGGGCAAATTAGACCAGCTGATCCTCTACAGCCTCAAATGTGACGTGTATTTGAGTTTAGAATAACTATAGAGCGAACATCTAGACCGTTTGCTTGGTTTGAGCTAGGAACATCTGGTAATGTAAGAGAGAGGAATGAGAGTGTTCTATGCGAAGGGTTGCGCACTCTAACCAGCTCATACGGTCCGGGGAGGTACCTAGGCATTAGCGTCATAAGGCTCGGATGAGCCACAGCTGAGCCACATGTGGCGTCAAAGTTCTTGCTCCCCTATGCCGTTTGCGGACGTGAAGGGAGTTGCCGCCACTAATAACGCAGCTAAGGGATCCAATTTTGGATAGCGAATAGCAGGATTTAAACACGAGGTCACAAGCAAAATCTCAAACAGTTACACTGATATATTTGAGGATTCCTGTCGTACGCTTCACTACGATACATCTGTCATACAATCTCTTCGACCCAATTATAGGCCTCTGACGCAGTCGCGCGCATTCATTGCTCTTTCAATTCTTGTGAAAGCTTTGTTTCAAATCCGGAAGCGTTCCTTTCTCATACTTAAATCTTGAGGACCTTCCTGTTCACGGCGCACCTCACAGGAAGTTCACTCTCTCTAATCATCAACTCAAGATCACTATGGCAGAAAAGATGGCTATGAAGATAGGCCAGCGCTACTTGAAGGGGAAGCTCGCTGGCAAGCAGGGCAAGCAAGGCAAACAAGCCAACCAACCCCAAGCAGTAAGCTTAGCTTTAACGAAGTCGGCTACGACATAGCTAATCGTGGTTCAGGATGATTCTTCCTTTTTCCATTATACATTCAAAGACGATCATGGCAAGACGCACACAAATAAGAAAGATGTAGCGTATTACACAGCACAAGGCGTCCCTGCGAAAGACGCCAAGATCCTCGTCACAGTTATGCGTAGAGCGAGAACATTGGACAGTGGTATCCATTTCTGGAAGTTCAGAATGGGCTGGAGTAGTGTAATAGGGTTGGCCGTTCCTGTGTAAGTGAAATTCTAGTATCCGAGCGATCAACACTCACCTTTCTCCAGTGCTGGTGTTGCGGTCGACGCGGGACTCTCCAGCCTCCTCATTATAAGCAAAGCCAGCCAGGTCTCCGGCGGCAAGGGCAGCAAGGACAAAAGGGATTTGCACGTCATCATGGTTGGTAATGTGGCCGCGGGTTTCTTAATTGGCGTGACTCCTTACATTGGAGAGATCGTGGATACAGTGCTTCGCTTTAATACCAGAAGCGCAAAGGCGCTGGAAAGGATGCTGCTCAAGCGAGCTGCTGATGCCCGCATACTAGCTGCGGACGCGGAAAAGGCAGATGTAGGCATGGAGACAGCAGCGCCAGTTGCAGCACGCAATCATGCGGCGGCCAACACATCTCAACAAGCCCAACCCGTCCGCAGAACGCCCGCGGGGCAGAAGTCGCAGCCTGCACGCAACATGCCGACAAGGAACGACGAACAATACGCTGACATGCACAAACGCATTGCTGCAAAATCTGCAAAGGATCCAGCAAACAACAATCACAAAGCAAAGAGCGGTGGTTCCTGGTTTGGCAAGCGAGGTGCTGAAATCGGTCACATACAAAAGGGGAGAGCTGGCGAAGGCGGGGCAGAGGTGGCACCAGTCCCACCACCTCGTCCAGCTGCCTCACAACGTGGTGACGGCTGGTTCTGAGTTGATTTCGAGTAGTGCATATATCCGGCGTTCAGGCAGCGAAGGGATTTTGCATTCTCAGCGAGCGAGCTGTGTTATGAGTGGGGTACTGGCCCAGAGTGTCTCTTCCGAAGGCGAATCTTGACCAATGTTTAATTCTTGTACTGATACCCATGCGTAGTGTTAGCCACAGCCTGCAACTCTATACCCAGAATGTTATTATTGTAGTCTCCAAAACTGTTTGAGCCTTTTCAGCCCTTATGTAGGATGCTTGCGTGAGTTATCATTGTCAGTGGTTGGATTGTGATAAATTTCGCTTTCCCGTTTTGTCGCACACTTTCCAAACACGCCGAAACTGACTTCATAGTCAGATGATGGTTATTGAATACAATCCCGCTGTTCGTTGCGATACTCGGACCCGGTCTGCCAGCCGATATCGAGAGAAATGCGGTAGATACTCAGTCCAGTCAACGGTGGCATAGGTACCATTCGCTGGGCTCCTCAAACTGGCCAGCGATTCAACCACAAGATACAGCCTAGAAAATATGGAGGTCTTCTTTACAATGAAAGCAATAAACACGTTGATGACAATAAATACCCATTGGAATACGGTGCGCGCCATAACCACGGCGGACCTATCAACCCATTTGTCTTCGTCAGTCCAATCGATACTATCGGGTTTCTGCTTGTGGAGTGTGCTCATGATTATCTGGAAATGCAAGAAGCTAGGAGGAGCGCAAAGCATGATGAAACAGGCACCTCGCCACATCCACATCTCGACGAGTGTTGGAAATTGGAAGTTCCAAGCGCTCAAGTGACTTCCGCAGTAGAGCAAGGGGAATACCAAAAAAAAGATTCTGGAGATGGGGGTGTCCATTTTATAGACGCCGTTGCTAAATCGACCTCGTACCGACATATTGGACACAGTGTTCACAAGGAACTTATCCTCAAATTCAAGCCCCTCGTCAAATTCCGTGGATATCTGGGAGAAAGGCAGGTGTATGTTGCGCTTGCGCAGAAAGCCAATTGCTTTGTTGGCAGCGTCCCAATGTGCGAAAATCTCCTCGTCGTCTGCGTCTGGATGGAAATGAAGCACGGATCGGACCAAGACTTCGTCTTTGATAGGGCAGCTCCACTCATTGTAGGCGCGACCGGCATGGCATCGCAGTGTCAATAGCGCTCCCAAATTGGCCGTGGCTGGCTCAGAACATATCATCGGTGAGGTCGCACCATAAGGTTTGCTGAACCAAACCGCATACATCGCTAGAGCGCAGATGATGTGTATCATAGTATGTAGCTCAAGGAGAGTGAGCGGCAGGCCAGCACAAACTCTGGCTACGCCTTGGATGAAAAACCAACTAGCTTGAAGACATGTGATTGACTTGGTAATGGCATCTGCCCTGCTTCTGTCCTGAGCATCCTGCTGAAAGAAGCGTGGTAGGAGGCCCATTTCGGCCAAGAGAACAATGCCGTTGGGGGTGAGGCTCATATAGGGTCGATGCCAGAATGGAGATGTATCAATTGCAATGCCTCCACTGACGGCGAAAAACGCTTGATCCATCGTCCAAGGCGCGAAGGCTTTAGATTTGTCAAGCAGATTAGCGTGAACATCACAATGCTGGCTGGTTTCCACATTCGTCTCGTTAGGGACATTATCCTCTGTCCTGGACTCATCCAAGCATTCACAATTCTCATGCTTTTGACGGCGAATGGTAGGATCTTCAACTTTGTTGACAAGTTCGTCCAATTCGTTGCAAGGGTTGCAAGCAACACATTCGCTACGCTCCCATTTCGCGAAGGTACTGAGCCGTGTTGGCCCAGAGATCTGCTGGCCAAGCCTGTTGATCTCATCTCTTAAATCTTTTGCGGCCCACCACTGGCTCCAAGCGGCAAACAATGCAGCCTCTGGTAATACAATAGCAATAAACATCCATTCCAAACGGTGTAAGAGAGCCCAGAATTTTGAATCGACAAATCGTAGGTTTGGATGGAAAGCGGTCCAAGCGCAAAGGAAAAGTGTGTTGAAGCACGAGTATAGGATATWCTCAGTCCCACGGCCGGAAGGATCATTAGCCCATGCGGTTGATTCATGACTCGTGGTATTTGCAGCTCTGGAAAATAGAAGGTCATGAAGAAGCAGAGGAGATGCTGAAGCACAATGAATGGAAATTGCAAATACAAAAGCAACTTCCAGCATGGTAGCTGTGTATATCAAAACGAACCAGATTTCTTCGGCGGAGTCTGAGACAGCCATTGACTTATAGCAGCGACTTGATATAGTGCTCTCGGCCCCCAATATCGCAGCCTCATGATTATTCCCGTTTCGCAGTAGTAGCGCGGCGCAAGCTGGCAACTTTGCACTGTCTTACGGAAATACACTGCATCTGCAGCTTGTAGTCGCAAATCGAAAATATTCCGAAAGGACAAGGGTGGTGGCGATTGGATTCCGTGACTTCTGCTATGTTTGTACAACACGGCGCTTAAAATGTGGCAGAGCACCGCTTAGAATGGCACTGAAACAGGCATATCATCTCATAACAACCAATGGAACGACTTTTATGGTAGCAAGAGAAGACGATCTGAGGAGTCGATCATGCAAAGATGGGTGAGAAAGTCATACACTATTTTACTCTCTTTGAGACGAAGGCTCCTAGCAGTCCATCCGTGTTGATTGGATCGGGCGGAGCCTGGGAACAGTAGAAGGTCGTCATACAGATTAAGGGCCTTTGATAACCGTTTGTGATGGAGTTGTATTAAGAATCGTGTGTGAAGATCATTCCAGATACTGTAGGATTGGTAGTCTGGCAAAGGCCTCAGCGAACCCGTCACCAGAAAATTAGAACCCAAAGTCATACTTCGGATGGCTAGGCCCAAGGAGGAAACCTAGTCTCACAGCCACCGAATAAGCAGGCACTGATCTCACTGGGTAGCATTCTCGGCGGGGCATAACGCTAGATAATTTTGATGACCCGAGCCTTTCGGAGATCTTCAGCATCATTGGGAATCGTTGGAGGCTCAACAATAGACCAGCAATGCAAGCTGGCTAATCTTGAGGTTTCAGCGCTGTCCTTGCGCATCCATAGCACAACGCTAGAGCAATTTTCTGACCGTCCCAGTTCGCTGGTTGGGACGATATAACGCTGTCCTGTTGTTCCCCACCCCATGAAACTGTCGAAACGCCACCTCCACAGATAGAACATAAGCGACAGCCTTCTAACATGGCTGGAGGATTCAGTCGACCAGACGTCCGAACCACGTTAGCGACAATGCTTGGAAAATTTTGTTCCACAGACTCAAAATACTGACTCATCAGGCCATCGATGGTGGTATCCTTGGAAGACGCAGAGACTTTTGGTGATACCTCCAATATCAGTGGAGTCAAGGATGGCGAAACCATACTCGCGTATGCAGTAATCTCTTTTCTTAGTAGGTCCCTCATTGGAAAGATGCAGTGGATGCCCTCCGTAAACCCGTCGGCGGTGAGCCACGGAAGGGCGACACCTCTACCTTTGGCTGTTTCCGATAACGTCTTTTCTGCTATTCTTGTCGTGGAGTCTCCAAAAAGAATGCTATCATCCCCAAATTTCTTAGCAAAGGCAATGATGAGGCGACGCCGAGCAATGTCGATAAAGTCTACTTTCGAAGTTGCCGACGGCATGCTTGATATGATATGTTGCAAACGGTCTTCCTCACTATTCGATAGGCCCTCGAATTTAACGCCGTAATCAAAGCAATCTTCGAGCGAGATGGTAGTGTACTTATGGGCAGGATATCTTTGACTAAGTAGTTCCATTGCAGCACGAACGTCTACCTCCTCCAGAACAGTAGACTGGTCAATGAAAAGAACATGCAAGTTATAACCGCCATGGCGGCCCTGTTGCGCTCGGTTCTGTAGCTGCTGATCAAGAATATGTAATAAAGTTACGGAGGAGGCTCCAAAAGAGACTGGCAACAATACGGTTTTCCGGGCTTCCTTGAAGCCACCACGTATCTTGTTGGCCTCTAGTCTCTTCAGGACCTTTGTTCCGACGTATTTCATAAAACAATCTCTGTAAGGGAATAAGCCTACCATCAACGGTTGCGCAGAATGCTGCGCCTACGCACCTGCAAAGGTGCTCTGCACGCACGACCAGAACAGTATCGAAATGCTGACATCTTGCACAAGGCGTGTGTTTGCCTCCCGTGATATTATTGATGAGAGACATTGCGGAATCAGCCTGACGGATGTTCCAGATATGAAAGTATCAAAACCGACAACGAAAATTTAAGGTACGGACGAACAGGGCGCTTCTAGCGCAAGGCTAAAAGTTGACTGCGGAACACGCCGCCCAGCCCTCCTCAGCTAGGCAAGCTTACCTTAGACGACTTCAGCCTTCATTGGCAACTGCCTGATCGTTCGAACTTTCGATCTTCAGCCTCTCTGTCGGATGTCTTAAGGGAATGATTCTACAGTCTCCATCTTAGGCCCCGTCCTTCCGCTGTACCCGTGTTGAGCTCCCCTGAAAATGAAGACGTGTCCTGAAGCGTTGCTGGTGCTAGCCCTTTTCTCACTCCGAGTGCTCGCCGGCGAAGTTCAAATAGTACTTCCACCCACTCCTGGCAACAGGGAAGTAGGCTGACACGAGTCCAGACCCAGAAAGAGCAAGATAGACAGCAATGCAATGGGATGTACAGCAAGAGCGCATGGGGTGGAGATGTGGATCCCTTCATCCTTACAACGTTCATGAAGACAGACCCCGAAGGCGATGATGATCCCTTGGTCAGCCTCGTCATATTCGAATGGCGAGACGAGGACTTAGTCGGAAGATGGCCGAGTGAAGACTCTCCCAAGGTGGGCATGCTTACGAGGCTATCCGAATAATTCGTGCTGATTGCGATGGGCCTGCAGAAAGTGTTCATTTGCGATGACACCAGCGTCAAGTCAGGTTTTTGTGATGAAAAACAGGTTGGAGAATTCGTTCTGAGTGCCAATGTGTCAGAGGCGGCCAAGAATCCAGTCGTAACCCAATCAATACACCTGAAGGATCCTCAACCATTGAACTACCCCATCAAGAAAACAGGCTACTATTGTGTCGGAACATTCGGCTTCTCTGCAGCCGAATACAAGGCCGTGGTGGAATTTAGGAATGCATATGGAGAGCTACAGGCTGCCCAGATACCAAAGCTYCCATTCTACGGAGCTTTGACAATTGTCTATGCGGTCCTGGGAATGTACGCCTCGCCCTGTCCCCATCGATCATGTCTGTACTGATCATGACAGCTTCTGGGCATTCCTCTACGTTCAAAACCGACATGACATCCGTACGAAACCTGCCCCCTTCGAGGCTGACAGCTAATGATGCTTTCCAGTACCTGTTCAGAATTACATCACGGCTATTCTCGTTTTTCTTATTGTGGAGCAATTGATGACATGGGGCTTCTATGGTATATACCCATACCTCTCCGTTACCCGAATGATTGGCTGATGCGGTTTAGATTATTCCAACAATCATGGAAACAACCTCGGTGCAAAAGCCATGATGATAATAGTCGCAATCTTAAATGCCGGCCGGAACTCATTTTCCTTCTTCCTACTTCTCATCGTTTGTATGGGCTACGGCGTTGTCAAACCCAGTCTCGGCAAAACGATGTGGTACGTCCGAATACTCGCTTTATGCCACTTTGTCTTCGGAGTCATATACGCCGTGGCCAGCTTAACTATCACACCGGACAATGCAGGACCGCTCGTTCTCCTGGTGATCCTACCTCTAGCAGCAACATTGACCGCATTTTATGTGTGGACACTGAACTCCTTGAATCTTACGATGAAAGACCTTTTAGAACGAAAACAAAGCGTTAAGGCAATGATGTACAAGAAGCTATGGTGGTGCATTCTGGGCAGCATCATTGTCATATTCGCGTTCTTCTTCCTTAATTCATTCAGTTTTGCTGGGAGAAGAGATCCAGACTTTGTGCCAGATCATTGGAAGACGAGATGGTTCATTCTTGATGGATGGCTTAACTTGGTATATCTGGTCGATATTGCCTATGTTGCCTATCTTTGGCGGCCAACGGCCAACAATCGCAGATTTGCAATGAGTGACGAGGTACGTTACCCCCGACTAAACTAAGACGTAACCTGACCTCTTTCTAGCTGGCCCAAGACGATGAAGGTTTCGAAATCGCCTCGTTTGGCGGTTCGCTTGATGAAGAAGACGCCCGTTCGCCCGATGCGGGGAACGACGGGGCCGCTCTTTCTCCTGTTGCCCCAAAGCCTATCAATGAACATCATCCTGTAAGACAGTCATTGGACGGCGAGACGATCTTCGCTGTTGGAGAGGATGCAGATAAATGGTCCGAAGACGAGGAATCACCCCGCAATTCCACAGAAAGGACCAGATTGACAAATGGAGATAAGTGATTGTTGTACTGTCCACCAGCCACATCTTCTTGAGAATGTAACTCGACCTCCCTGGAGGATATACTAAATGGGTCGCTCGGATCTAAGGATATTGGATAGGTAGTAAAGGTGTTCGGCGCAAAGATCGTAACATATCCAGGTAGCGGGATCAGTTGAGGAATGGGGCAATGGTCGAACAGCGTAGTGCGGCCATGTTTTGTAACAGACTAAAATATCAAGCATGGATAGAAGGATTTTCCACACCCCCAAGCTTTGAATATTAACCTGCTCGTTGAGCAACGAGCAATGTTCTCGCGGATGTGTATTTCGAAGGGCAATGGTTCGTCCATAGCCCACACAGCACGGGAGACCAGCTAACAAGGAGCATCAATGCTCAACATGCGATCTCTCAGCATGCTCTCAAGCAGCAATCCGCAAATCTTGAACCTCTACGCACCACTCACTCCGAACCCCAAATCCTGACACCCTCGTAGAGCTCACGACTTCTTTCCCTTCTTCTTTTTCCCTCCACCGCCCCCTCCACCTTTATCTCCACCCTTATGCGCCCCTTGCCCACCTTTCGTCTCCTTCCCACTCTCCTTCTGCACAGCCTTAGCCTCCTCCTTCACAACAGGCGCATCCCCCTCCACCATAGCCCCTTCATCTGCGCCCTCCTCTTTCGCAGGCAATGCAGCCATTGTTCTGCCACAAGTACCCAGCGCTGCGATCAATCTCCCTACTTCTGCTGCTTTGTCGGTTGAGTATTTGAGACATACGCCTGATGCGGGATCGTAGGTTTTTAGTGTTAAGGTGGCTTTGGGGGTTTGTGGTTGTTGCGGCTGGGACTGGGAAGTTTCGCTTGGGGGGGGTGGTGAGGAGGAGGTTTCTTTGGGTTTTCGGCCTTTTTTGGGGAGGGTGTATTTGGTTATTATTTTTGTCTGGGGGTGGGAGGTTAGTGGGGGGGAGAATTGTACAAAGTGGTTTGTGGGAGAACCAACGGTGGTGGGTCGTGCGGAGATGAGCAGCCTGGATTGCTCGAGGAACGACTGGGCCGTGGGAAGGTAGGGCATCGTTCCTCTGTATGTAATTTCAATACAACAGGTCAAGCCTCATATTTAAGGAAGCACCTTGGCCTATGGGTAATATGTCTTCGGAGATAGCTCGGCCTTTATTTTTGTGTGCCAAGAGGAACCTGCCCCGACCTCACCTAGTCTTTGTTTATATATTTGACTTTTCCTGTTAGAGATATAGATCAGTACTACGTTGTGCTGCGTTGAGCTCAGCGATATTCAGGCTTTTTCACTGTAATGTTTGTGTTAGGGATATGAAGCTACGAGGACTCCGGAGACGCAGCCTCATATCACATCAGCTTATCGGCCGGCTTTACTACAAACAATGCGAACTTTCACTGTGATAAGTAAATTGTCCAATTTCAGATATAGAGGTTAGATAACTATAGATCTCGAGCATACGTATTACCCTGAATCGTTGCAATTAACAGATCCAACCGAGACTGGATAGCCTTATCCGATCGCCCTTCCAACTGCCACGTGCCAATCTGATCATGCCTTCCATTCGGGGCGGCCAAATCTCCTCTCTCAAGTCATCTCAAAATATTGTGGGGTCGTCGGGACGAGCGTCGCTACACTGACGTGTGGCCAGGTCAGGATGTTCTTCCCTCCCCCCGGCCCAAAGTTCAGGTTCACGGTCTGCGAGTATTGAATTTGATATCCAGGAACCGTGATCGTTGTRTCTTTCGGGACACCRCCAGGTGGTGTCCTCACCCAGAATACAGGAGTAGGCGCAGTAGGGCTCTTCGACATATCAGGTTTCAGTTCCAGCGTGCTTTGTACCTTCGTCGCTGCAACGTGGACCTGATAGTTCACCTTTTCGATCCAGAATATGGACTTCATGAAGTCCACATTAGCGTTCGGGTTAGGCGGGGGAATTTGATTTACTCCTATGGGCGCTTCGCCGTCAAGGAACGATATATTTGCAGTTCCACCGCCATTGATTTGGGCCGTTGGTGGTCCGGTGGAAACTTCAAAGGTGACGGTTTCTGCGATGTTCTGGCCATCGATGGCCTTTCGAAGGACAGTGTGTGGATCCTTGATAATTTCGCTTGTGATCGTACCTTTCTCGTTGAAAAGTGCGAGATTCTGTGGGATCCTGAAAGCGTTCTGGAAGGTGGCATCCATGGATTTATTGAAAAAGTYGACTGGATTATCAGGTTTCCCGAAAAAGAAAGGTTGGGTATTAATGGGTTTGATAGTCGGGGCTCCCTTAGTGACCTGATCACGGGTTGGAACCAGACCCTGTGCGTTGATTGTTGTGCCGTGGGGTATGCTCGCCATGCGTACTACGCTTGGTGTATCGTGTGGGTGGAACTTTGCCTTCGGAACGTGGAGCCATACGCCGGGCTCAAAGTGAATGCCAGTAGGTACAGGATTGTTGCCTAATCCAGTGGTAGGGTATGTAACGTCCTGGACGGTCTGCAGATACGGTATGCCGGCAAGATCGATGTCTGATTGGTCGCCCAATCCCCGGTTTGGTATTTTGCCAAGATTATTACCAAAAGTCAATTGTTCCGTTGTGAGATTCAACTCCAGAATGTTGTCATCCGGTCCCTCAGGTGCCTTAGTACCTGGTTTGGGTGGGACGGGGAACGTCGTATCGTCGTTGGGCCGTGGGCGCCATATCAAGTTGAACCCGTTGCCTGCCCAAGTGCCTGTGAAATGTTCGAGTGGGAACTTAGGAGAGAATGGCTCTTTAGGTTTATCTAGCTGTTGGGCAAGTTGCTCCGGCAGCGGCGCTGGGTGCTCCTGCAGTGCCAACGCCGCTGCATGGGACGTCAGACTTGGGAGCTCTGCTTCTTCGGGGCGGTTCGTGCCCTCGATCTTTTGGTCCACAGTGCCCCATACGAATCCTTTAAGGCTGAGAGAGGGAGCAGGTCTTGAAATGTTCAGAGGGGCGATCACGCTACCGTCCGCGGTGACTTCGGTAGCCGCCATGATCTAGAACTCGCGAGATGCCGAGTTGACAAGCTTGCACGTTGGATGCGAAGGAAGAGCTGCAGAAGATCAGGTTCAGGAGGTTGAAGGTTGAGAAGATTGAAGTGATAGTGTTTTTCGAACGTCCAGGATAGTCGCGAGCTTTATACAGACATGATCCGGCGACCCTGTCGCTTGACCACCCGCTTTCGAGGCATTCCGGGGCCCAGAGACCCCAATGCGGTCTGGGCCTGGCTGGAACAAAGGCACAAGACTGGAGATGCACGAATTGAGATACCTCAATGCTGCCGATAGCATGCAGCCACCGAATACCAGAGCCTTCAGCTGCTGCAGCATGACTGTGAAAGGCATGTGCATGTAGCCGAGAGGCGCGATAGTGCTGCGCTAGACAGCTTCATACTTTAGAGGAGAACGCTCAGCTTGTATTGGCAAGCCACAATTGATGCAAGAGGAGACAAGTCTGCGGATCCAGTGGGGGGCGTTTGGATGGAACTGTCGAGACTGCGATGAAGTTCATGTAGGTGCAGCTATTTGAAGCCATCTTGACGAAGAACGTGATGGGCAAAGGGTCTGACCAATCCCACTCCCAGTCACCTGCATGTATCTATGCTCGTACGAAATGGGTTCGCTTTCACGGATACACATGACCAAGGTAATGTGTTTGATAGGCTCGTTGTCGGCCGACGGTGTCGGTGTGAAGATTTCAAGGTACCGAGTTGTGGTAATAATCTGTAATTGCCCGCAAGGCCGCAACGGATTCAGCTGGTACAAAGAGACGTCAGCTCATCGAATCCAAGTGGCTTTGTTGATGCGGCATGCAGAGGATGAGCTAGTGCATGTGCCATCAAAGTATAGACCTTCCTAGCAGACCGCCGGAGAGTAACAAAGAGGGAGTGGCGTTCTCAAGAGCAGCTGAAGGAAACGACGAGAGTAGGATGTGCGTCGCTTGCAACCGATGTCCTGATCAACTGAGTTACGTGTCTAGACGCACTGACCATTTCCCCGCAACTCTGAACGTGTTACGGCGCAAGAGGAGCATTCGTTTAGGAGGACTCACCTATCAAGCGTGTACACATAGCCACTGTCCGGCTCATCCCTAGAGACCGCTGAAGCTAGTCCCCTAGAAGGTTCCCTCTGCGCTAAAGAAACGTAGCTCCGGGGAACAATCCTAGTGCCGAAATAAGCAGCTCCTAAGGTGTCTCTAKGGGGCTATACCGTTAAAGAAATACTCAAGTAGGTAAGGTGGGTGAACTCTTCTAGTGGCTTGACCTTTTAGGCACCTACTTGGATATCTTCATCGCTTGTCTCTTCATCCCGAAGCACCTCTCTGATAGCCCAGCAAATCAACCAATTGACACCTTTCCTACCATTTGGCACGTGGATTCCAGACGTCTCAGCGCCAGACCGAGCCTTCAAGTGTACGCCTAGGCTTTACGGCATGCGGAATACCCACTTTGTCAGTTCTGTTGAGCAATGGTTGTTGGATCGTGGCGGAAGACTCATGGTCGTGGCTGGCTGAGAAATGAACCTAGAATCAAGAGCTACGCTTTCAATCTCGGTCCGTGTGCATAGAGTGGACAAAAAATGGAGCCGAAAGGGCTGCACAGCTGCAGAATGAGGAGAGCTTAAAAGCCTCGAACAGCTTGAGAGAAGGGAGGTTGGGATGAGGTTGATAAGAATCTACGTGCCGAACACCTGCCGCCTTGATCAGTTGTGTTCTTATAAAAAGCCATCACTGCCTCCAGCACTACTGTCCGTGAAACCCGACCTTGCTTCGTGATCTTTCATTATTCCTCTCAAACTTGATCGAGAGAACTCAATCTTGACTACTGTCACAAGTTAGTCACTCGCCACACTCAGAGCAAATATGACAAGAGAAGAAAAGGGTCGTTGGACGGAAGTGGTCGATCCAGAATTCAATGGCGTCCTCGTTCATGCCAGCCTGCTGCCAAATGGCAAAGTCCTATACTGGGGCCGGCGTCAAAATCCCAAGGCGCTGCCTCCAGAGTCGCTCGACCAGGACTTTACCAAGGCCTTTGTCTGGGATCCTCCCACTTGGGTTGCTCCCCCTTGGGATCCCTCCACCAAGAAATTCGGCGAGAGCAAGTCCGCCCCAATTAGCGGCGAGAGCACGCCCGCCAACAAGGGTCGTGCCTGGGATCCAACGACAAAGACCCTCAAGCCTGCCCCGGATCCGCCGCTTGGCCCGCTCAACATTGATGGCACAAAAACAGTAAACCTCTTCTGCTCTGGCCACTGCTTTCTGCCAGACGGCAACCTGCTCGTTGTCGGCGGACATATCCAAGATAACTGGGGTCTCCGCCAGACCTCTATTTACAAGTACCAGACCAATGAATTCTCGTCCCAGACCGAGATGAACAATGGCCGCTGGTACCCTTCGGCTCTGCCCCTACCCGATGGTCGCGTGCTCGCTATGTCCGGCTCCTACTATAATGGAGCGGTCAGTATCAACAACATCCCGCAGATCTGGTCTCCCAATGACCCCAATGGGTGGATAGAGGTAGCAGCACCACCCTTTCCACTCCTCCTATATCCGCGGGTGCATCTTGATCCAAACGGCCATAGAATCTTCATGGCCGGACCGCTGGGGCCCTCATGGTTCCTTGAGCTCAAGGATGATAAAGGTAACGATAGCAAGACTGAGGTCAAGGTTGGCGAAGACACTCATTTAGTCCTCGGGAAATGGGAACCTGCAGGAGTGGAGCGTAAGGCTGGGCAAAGAGACTACGCCCCCTCGGTCATGTACGACAGCGGTAAGATTTTGTACATTGGCGGTGGGAACAAGGACGCGGATGGGCCCACTAACGAAGCCGAGTACATCGATTTGACCGCCAAATCACTAGAGTGGAAAATGACACACATGAACATCCAGCGCAGACAGTTCAACGCCACTGTGTTGCCTGATGGCACTGTGTTAGTGACCGGAGGCACCAAGGGTGAAGGATTCAACAATCTTCTAGATCCTAACCCTGTGCATGAAGCCGAGCTTTGGAATCCCGTCAATGACACATGGACCACAATGGCAGTAGAGAATTCCAATCGCTGCTACCACTCCGTCGCACTGCTGCTGCCCGATGGCCGGGTACTTTCAGCCGGTGGCGGTGAATATGACGGGGCTGATCCGCCCAGTAACGCCCCAGGGAACCTTACGGACGGGCAACTGTTCGAGCCACCTTATCTGTTCAAGGGACCCAGACCAATCATCAAGAGCGCGCCGAAGGAGATTCATTACGGCAAGCCATTCCCAGTCACTGTCGGTACCAGCGACTCAATCAAAAGAGTAAGCTTGGTGCGACCCGGTTCCGTCACACATTGTCGCAACATGAACCAGTCACTTATGTTTCTGGAACCCCTCACGCCGGCGGGCCCGACGATGATGGTGCCAGCTCCTGCCAACGAAAACCTTGCACCGCCAGGTTATTATATGCTCTTTGTGTTGAATGAGGAGGGCGTACCGTCCGTGGCCTCTATGGTTCGCGTTGCACCTGCAACAGCCGAAACATCCATCCCAGTAGCAAATGTTGCGCCGCACACAGCCGTGGCAAAACAGGTTCAACCTACCCTTTTGGACCACAATGAAAGGATTATAACCGAGCAGGCTCGACCTCCCGTTGTAGTAGGCCTTACGCCTGTTTGTCCCTACGGCCTCGGAGGCTGCTGGGGTGGGGCTCATGATGCGCTGCAGCGACTGGACGATATCGATGTCGTCCGCCCGGTGCCGGACCAGGCTGACTCTGTAGCTTTCGTCTACCTGCAACAGGATATCCTCCCAGATGTTGACGTGTGGCGGGGCGAATTTGAGAAGGCCACGAACAAGGGTTACGAGATGCGCGGTATCGAGATGACAGTCTCCGGTGTGGTGACTAAGAAACAGTCTAGCGCTAACGAGCAGCTGACGCTGGCCGACAATTCAAGTGGACAACAACTGATCCTCGCGCCATTCAAGGCAGCTAGCCAACTAAAATGGGACATGGCAGCGCGGGCTCCTAAACCGATTACCGACGCGGAGGCTGGGGCGTACGAACGACTATCAGCGACGTTGGCAGACCATCCGACGGGAGTGACGGTGCAGGTGACCGGTACGCTTCAGAAGGAAGGCGCCAACGAGTTTTCTCTCGATGTCCGAGATTTTGAGGTAAAAGCTTGATCATAAAAAGTAGGTACCCGATGATAGAGGTGAACTATCTGGCTTTTCTTGAATTATACGTAGTTCAATCTGATAGCTCTGTTTTCTCCTCATCTAATACACATGTTCGAAGCTCTTGTGTCCAGCGAGACTCGAAACAGTGAAAGAACCACTTAACATCGTCATGCAACTTGAAAGTTTTAGCAGCACACCAAGGAACATCACGCGAGCCTTGACGTTGCGAGAGCCGTCGAAAAGGATGCAATCCTGCGTAACGAATCAGTTGCATTTGCATTTTGCCTTCGAGACGTTAGCGTTTAGGTCTTTGTTCTGGATTGGTACATAAATCAGAGAGGGAGGATATAAAGCTTAGAAGGTATTTCAAGAAGAATAACTTTGATACTAGTAGGCTGAGGTGAGAATCTCTCATAAAAGAGGTGAAAAGGACGGCATTGAAATTAGAGACTCGAGCAGTTAATGGTGCTGTTTTGATACAATCCGAATCAACGACCTCTCAGGTGAATGCCCAAGGTCCTTAAGATCGTTCAATTAGTACCTCTTTAGCAGGTATTCGTGTACTTCCGTGGACAGGATGGGGCAGAAGATGTGCACATCGGCTAAAGTAATTGAGACCACATCAACAACTAACAACAGGGATGTTCCCCCCAGCCCTACAGGGTTATGGGGTTGCTAGGTGTATGATTGGGGGGTGAAACCTTCTACTGTCCAAACCTCACCATGAGGAGTCTGACAAATACTGATATTTGCTGACGAATAATCATGTTTGCTCAGACGGGCCTGCAATTTCCGGTATTGCATTTCCGCTTGAGATTGTCATCAATGACAAGGAGTAAATAAAGTTTTCACCACTCAACGCACTCATTGGGATTTCATATATTAGCAAACCAGGCGTCCTTCCTCGGTGGGCTCCCCAGCAAGTCTGCGCAGGGACCTTTAGTAGTTCTCGCGATTTACGCTGTGCGTATTTAGACAGGACGACCGCGCCCTTCTATGTAAGTAGTGTCCTATACCTGATAAAAGGTGAACCAGAACTTTATCTGGCCCTCACTAATCAAGGTCGAGTAAGTGAATAGGTCCACAAGTTACATCAGGCTATCGAGCATTACTCAAATTTCCATCCTCCATCGCATACACACCTAGACGAAACGAAGTCGTTCTTCTACTTTCCAATCTAGTCGCAATAGAAGATGTCTTTCAGCTCAGCCCTCGTTGCTTCGGCCATCAGCGCGCTCGTTGGACGCACTGTGATTCCGTACGATGATGACCGCCGCGACTCGACACAGGTGCTTGAGGCACTTGACATGAAGGCATTCCACCGAACGTCATTGATCGCACCGGCCGCGCAGCATCCCGTTCAATCTCATCAGGCGCCGTCATCTGAGCACACCGATCACACACCAAGCCAGTTCCAAATGCTGGTCAAAACGCTCACAGGGAAAGTGATCACTCTCAACGTCACTTCGACCGATACAATTTACCGCGTCAAGCAGAATTTCCAGGGAAAAGAGGGCACCCCTACTGACCAGCAAAGAATAGTCTTTGCTGGGAAGCAGCTCGAAGACCACAGAACACTCTGGGACTACGCAATTCAACACGGGTCGATAGTCCATGTGGTTCTTAGGCTTCTTGGCGCTGGTGGCTCTTTTCACCTCAGTGCTGATTTTCTGGACCCAGCCTACGATTACAACTTTACGCATATCAGTGACTCTGGTGTCTCCTTCTCCCGCGGCGGTCACCCATATAAGCGTCCTTGTGGATGGCGGCGTTATGCGCTCAAGGTGAGACACAAGTACGGCTCGAATACGTGGCTTGGTAGATCCAACAAACCAGGCAGATGGCCGGTCTCGTACCACGGAACAGCCTATCACAACTCCCTGTCTATTGCTGACGAAGGGTTCAAACTTGCTAAGGGGGTGCGTTTTAAATACGGTCACGGCATCTACTCCACGCCCAGTATTGCGATCGCTGAGCGGTTCGCAAAAGAGTTCAGGTCGGAGGATGGAGAGAGATATAAGGTCGTGATTCAGAGCCGAGTGAACCCAGCCAACCTCTACAAGGTCGGCGACTTTTGGATCAGTCCGAATGACGACGATATTCGTGCGTACGGTTTATGTATTAAGAAGATGTAATGTTCCCGATTGCACCGTAGGTCACCACCATTCTCTTATCAATAACTTATCTATCTGCCTTCAAGCTTACCCAGATTCAGAACAATAAGGCTTCGTGAAGGACGGACATCTGCTCTCTACAATAGCAGTTTTACCTTAGGAGCATCTCCGTTCATCCAAGGGGGATCCGGGACATTCATCTGACCACTTGATAAGCTTTCCAAACATTGAAGCAGCCCTCTCATAAAGCTTCTAATTCTCCACGTCGCTTATGGCAGTTGAAAGGTACTATCTCGTAATGCAGAGCCCAAAGCTCTATGGCTCATATACTAGAGCCTCGATGTTTGTACATATGCCTTTAATAGGCTAGATACTTCATAGTAGAGAAACAAACACCACCAGAATGGCTCATCATTGCTTTTCGGGTCATTGTTCCACTCTAAATTTATAGAATCACTTCATACTGACTGATGGATGCTGACAGCATGCTCCAGGGGTCTTACTAGGAGCTAGGGTTAGGGCTTCTTCCAAAACACTTAGCGCAAATCAAGGCTCATCGTGTTGTTCTCCGTACTCGCATTCTTACGAGGTGCGAGGTGGCTCTGTAATAAAACACTATATATTATGGAAAGTGATAAAAGAAATTATCATTTCAATGATGGAGCATCTTCTAGATATGTGTGATACCGAGTCGTTCTTGCGTGAGCGAGAGATACTGAAAGCTCAAACGCTTCTGAGCAAGTGCGACAGCAGCAACACAAGCACCAATGACAACGATAACCTTTACGGGCTGACTAGACCTCGCTTCAGATGGCTCGAATTTGAAGCCACGAATGCCCAGCATCACACCATTCCGTCCCATGTCGACGAAGGTGTGGCCGAGGCTTTTCTAAATTACGACGAGGCTTCTGGATGGAATACATCAATTATCTTCGATACTGGAGCWCTTGAAGACGCGCATGGCACGTTCGCAAACTCTGGTCTAGGCGTGATGGAGACTTCGAGACAGCTTGCAGGCTTTATTCAGCACTGGCTCTATGTTCGACTGCTTGAAGTGACTCTTGGAAAGCAGATCAAATCATCTTTCCTAACAAGACGTGCAAAGGATCGAATTTTGTATCTTGATTCAAGGAGAATCAACTTCGCTCTAGCAGCTTGGATAGAAGACTCCAAAGAGATGAAAGCGAGTGATAAATTCAAGATGATACACACAGTTCGGAGTTGTTGCACAATCGTGCTAGAAGCATTGTTCGAGTGTCTATCTATTAGTGGTGGACCAACAGATGGATCAGGCGAACCATTCAAGACGTACGACATCACTCATTTTCCTGAACTACATAGATTACTTCTTGATATGGCTCCGGCGATTGTTGCGTTGACTGAGGCCATTCTTCAGTCACTGCAACTGCTGGGAGATGAAACGCCAATTCATATTTTCCCCACTTATTACAGTACTATCTTTACCTCTCGGAATGCTAGACTGCAACAGCGTGGTTGGTGTCCGGTAATCATCAATCGATTTCAGCAGACTATGCCAAGTTCTGTACTCGCCTATTTCGATGCATCTCAACTGGAAAACCCAGCGAAAGGTCATGGGAGCTGCAGCAACACAACTTGCCGTCGTAATAACGTAGACACAGATACATATCAACAGCAACATTTCCTTGAAGGATGTTCGTGTCTCAAAATTGCTCCGCTCTTCCAAGAAGTTACTACAGCCATTCGAACGGAACAAATCCCAGTCATAAGCATATCAGATGGGGAAAAGCTAGTAACTAGTATAGCAAGAGATACTCCTTATGTGGCCATTTCACACGTGTGGGCCGACGGCCTTGGAAGCACAACTGAGCAAGGCATATACTGGTGCCAAGCCAAACGCCTATCTGGCTTAGCATCAGATGCTGCTGGGGTGGGCACTGCATTTTGGGTCGATTCTCTATGCATTCCGGAAGCGAGAGAATATCGCAAAGAGGCCATTGCAATGATGAAGTCTGTCTACCAAAATGCAACCAAAGTGGTAGTTGTTGACAAAAGCATTTGCCAGCAGAGCGCTCAACAGTCCGTTATGAGTCTGATATATATAGTTGCTGCATCCTCCTGGATGCAGCGGCTATGGACGTATCAGGAAGCTTACCTAGCCTCAAGCATACTTCTGGCATTTTCTGACCAACTGGTAAACCTTCAAGAACTTGTTCAACGAGCAGCCCGCATGGCCGCCGTACCTTCAGCGCAGCAACTACTTTCAGGTTTATGCGAGCCTCTTCTGTTGGAATTGTTAAGTCTGGTGCCTCAGCCCCAAGCTTTACAACGGCTTCCGATCAGTCGTGTCTTAGACGTGATGAGGTCACGAAGCACGTCACGGAAGTCAGACGAGACGATAGCTGTCTCAGCAGTATTGAAAGTGGACGAGAGAAAATTGCTTCGCATGGACGGCGATGAGAGGATGATATCGCTCTTCTTACAAATTAGCAGAGTCCCATGGTTGATTCTGTTCGACAAGAGGCCTAAAATGCTTCGGGAGCCATATAGTTGGATGCCTTCTACGTTCTTATGCTGGACGGTAGATGCCCTGGATGTCTCAACCAAAAACCCGGTCTACGCATACTGTACAAAAGAGGGTCTGAGAGCGCGCATGGTGGTGCTTGAGCTAGAAAGCGAGCTCGATCTGCACAGCCATACGACTTTCCATATCAACACGAATGGGAAGTGGTTAGAACTAGAATCGCGCAGTCAAAACTTCTCAGTATCAGTTGATGCAAAGGTAAAAATGCTCCTCGTGTATTATTTTGATGAGAATCTGCCACCAGAAACAATACTGGGACCAGATAGTACAGAGCCTGTCATCCTTACTACGGCAAGGACTGGAATACGTACAAAGATTTCTTGTCTTTTCGGCCTGAATTGGACAATCCGTAGCATGCGAGAAGATTTTTCTCCAAGTCACCAATCGCCAACTCTACGAGCCAGTTGGAAGGTGGATGATGTGCTAATTGTATAATCAATAACTCACCAGCCATAGATTTCTAGTATCATTATATATACTAGTAATACTTAAAATCTATAGTTCAGAGAGTAAAACTATTGAAGTTATTTATTCTAATATGATTATAACTGGCTTGGGTAAAATCCGGGCTGCTATTCCGTTATTAGCTAGCGTTCACAAATTTATGGCAACACGGCATCAGTTGAGCCTCAAGGGGCGAATTAAAACAATCACCAAACCCGCTTAAACTCTTGTGTAACATTGTTCTGATCTGATACCGCAGTACGTACTAAATGAACTCTGAGAGTCTTCTCTATTGACTAGCATTTGCTGCCAAGCCTACTCCAAGCTGGCCTGGGGTGCGCGAAGTCTTGTTGCAACAAAGGGATTCTCACTTCTGTCCCTAGAGCCACGTTGCCAGCTTCTCAACCCATGATCTGAGCGATGCCGGCTTTCCGGCCCAGCAAGGTCCTCCGAGCCATCTCTACGACTGCAATTCCGGTAGCTGCACCTACTTTAGGACCGGACAAGATTGTAAACAGCGAAGCCGCTTCTCAGTGGAGGAATCCTGGTGACATTCTATCTCTCCTTCTCTTGGTGGGAGGAGACGTCATTCAGCGAGCCATAGCTCAGCTTGCCGGTGATGCTCGACTACCTACCCCCGTTGTACTCTCATTTGGCTGGCTAGTGTACACCTTCATGGCACTCCTATCCGTAGTAGGGGATAAGAGATTGATGCCAACTAACCCTGATCTGCAATCTATCGTTGTCAACGCCGACTACGGTCATGCTAGAATGAATCAGTTTTGGATCTTAGGCCGTATTTTGCGGGATTTTGAAACTTACTGGATGCCACCTGATGTCCGTAAAGAGCTTGAAGAAATGCTGAAGAATTCTAAGAGCCCCAAAGCTGGACTCTGCGTATCTGTCTTTGAAGCTGATCCAGCTGAAGAGGCTGGTCTTGCCCATCGAGATCTATTATGGAAAGCTGGATACGCCGTCGCCATTTCTCAGCTAATCATAGCGGCGATTCCGTGGATAAAATGGAGACAATGGGAGATATTCGTCATAACAGCCAGCGGTACATTACTGGCCTTCATCTCAGCCACTTTGCCACAGTGGAGGGAGGAACGCTGGGCCTGCCGTCGGAAGTCGAAGAAGATGATATGCCTTACGCAGGGCAATGGTGCTCAACATGTTCTAGTGATTATGGGAGCTGGTCGTGGCCTGGACCTGGAAGATCTTGCAGGGGCAGGCGGTCTTGGAACGATGTCAGCTACCACGGGTCCAGCTATTGTGATTGTTACTGTGCTATGGGTGGCACTCCTTGTGACCGTATCAGGGATCAAAAAGAATATCTAGTTCTTACTAGCTGTGGGCGCCTTGGGTATGGTGTATATTGTGGTAGCGGCAGGAGCACCCAGAAGACCGGAAGCTTTCGGCCTACCCTTGACGTTTAAGAGGGTCATTGCGAGAAACCGCACTATAGCTGCACTTCAAGAAGTGGAGCAACATTATTCTGGAGTCGGTGTCTCGCTGTTGCCTATCTTTTTCCCAGGGGGTCTCCTAGACGCCGATATTTCGTGGTGGGCAGAAGCAGAGAAGAAACACAAAGCAAGGATGGTGATGAAAGAGAAGAAACCTACGTGAATTCTTTCCATACGATTCCACAGTCGCAGTGGGCGAACTAAAGAAACGATATTCTGTTCCAGATACGATGGAGTTGTAGACGTTTCTACTTTTTAGTCTTACAAACTTGTCTCTTTCCATATCTGAGTCATCCTATTCAGTCGATATCCACGCATACGTCATCCGAGCAGTCTCTCGTGCTAGTCACCGGGTGATATTCCTGGCTGCAGGTCTACAAGAATCGAAGATTTCATCTGTAAAACGCCTATTGGTAACGAGCGAAGCGTTAGAGCCACTCGCTGCCAATTGTGCTTGAGAAAAGGCTGCACACTGCAGGCCTCGGGATTTTCCAGGTCTCAAGAGGGCGAAGTGGAAGGCTAGGACGGCGGGCTACTTCGGACGATTGGTGCGTTGTTCCATGCATCCTGCAAGACTAATTCTGCCGAGCCATACTCAAATTGGCATACGCAACAGCGCCTCAATCGCCTTGTTTTGCCTGAATTCTGGTGTCCGCGAAATTCTTCCTGTGTTGCCTAGATTTATCCTATCTGTCGGATTCGACACTCTTATCATGTTCTCGGAGTGCACTATAAGTGTAAACCCGCCAAGCCCAGTAATGTTCACAGTCGGTTGTCTCGGTCCCTCACGCATGACTTACATTATATCTACTTTCCGTTGTGCCAGAACGGAGCCATAGCGAGCTGTAAAATGGCCTTTGGCGCTTTAAAGAGCCAGTGGCAACACCCTATTGGCTTTCTTGAAGTCCTACTCATCTTGCGTGGCGACGTCATACAAACGGCTGTTGCTCAACTATCAGGGGGTCCTTTCCACTTCACTCCGGTACCGTTTTCATTTGGTTGGGTCAGCTACAGTTTCAGCGCGCTACTCTCAGCAATCGGCGATGGTAGGTTAATGCCAGTAGTGGATTGCCCATCCATGGTAATCAATGCAAGAAGTGGTATCAAACGTGAAAATTTGTCGTGGATGCTTGGGCGGATCCTGCGAGACTGGGAGAAACACTCGACCTGCGTTTACAATGGCCGACCCGCATTGACCGTGAGCATTTTCAGATTTTGTGAAGAGAAATATAGACCGGCACCGACAGACTTGGAGCGCAATAAGGACAAATTAGACGGAGAGAACCGCTTTACCCCCCCATGTCCGAAAATGGACCTCATGTGGTATACCGGTGTTTTTGTAATGGTAATTCAGTGGGCGGTTGCAGCAGTAGCAGGAATCATCGAGAMGGATTGGCTCATCATGGCGATCACCATTAGCGGCACGTTCCTATCTCTCGCGGGTGGTGCATTACCTCAATGGAAGCAGGAGAAGTGGTCATGCAGGAGATTGAGTGGGCCGAAAACGGTCATACTTACTCGTGGAAACGGCCACAAACATCTGATGATTTTACACAGCCTTGGCGCTGGACCGGATTTAGAAGATCTAGCTACAGCGAGAGCATCGGTCCATCGGAGCACTTTCCCTCTCCTCCTCCTTCTGGCTATCTTGTGGGGCCTGATCTTGTTGTCGGTTAGTAACTTATACGATGACACGTGGTATCTTGTCGCTGTGGGTGGGCTAGGAATGGCACAAAACCTTTTTGCCGCTGGCCATCACAGAGACGCAAGCGCTTATGGCATATATCTAGAGAAGCCGGAAAATATATTGCCAGATCCTCCAGCCAAAGATGAACATGGCAAAGAGATAGCCAACAAGGTTTTTCAAGTCCTCAAGAAGACTGAAAAGCGAATGAGCGAGGAGTATGGAATTCACGGAGTAGGCATATGCCTACTACCAATTTTCTTTCCCAATGGTCTGAGACCTGCCGAAATCGAGTGGCGCGACCAGCAATTAGAGATTTACCAAGAGTTGGACAAGAAGGAAACTGATACGAAGAAAAACTGTCGTAATGAAGAGCAGGATTCCCCTCGAGCCTCTAAGAGTGATGCCGTGCAAAAGGACTCCTATGAGGGGAACGCTGGAGCTGATGGCGATCGGCATTACCAGGAGAAGGATAGCAGGAGTTCGGAGAGTTCTTAGAGCTATATTGCAACACTGCTTTTTGGACTTGCATCTCCCATTGAAAGGATAAGATGTGAAAGCCACGGTGGTGAGATGAACGTGAACGTACAATTATAGACGGCGGGCCGGCTCCATCCTTTTCTAGCGAGAAAACTGCAGCTAGAAAACACTCTGCCCAATAGCACTAGATCGATACAAGTTCTTCGATTTTATGAAAGTGATCGAAAATCCTTGGCCACTACACTCTTACCAATCTCTCCTCTGCGTCTCCTTACGGCGTCAAGGCCGAGCAGTTCTTGCAGAGCACATAGACGCTTTTCTATGGTCGTAAGGACACCTTGTTAGTGGTTTCGCTCAAGGTTCTGAGACGACTGCAAAGCTGCTAAATCTAAATGGATGGCCCCAAGCCCCGCGTTGGTCTTAGCCAGACTATTGGTGGCCTATATGGAGATGTTATAGAGTTTTCGACCTGCAATTATGGCTTCTCAAACATCTTGCTTAGATTATGTAGTATATAGTTGCTCCTTACCTGCTCAAAATCTCCATTAGAAGCGAGGGGGCTCCTATATAAGAAGTAATGAAGCATAGATAGTCCCGTACTCTTTCCGCTAAAAGGACGTGCCGGATATGTAATTCGAGACGTCTCCTAGAAGAAGCGGAGACAGACAACAAGCCCATCAGCCTCCGCATAGTGTCCTTAATATCTCTCCTAGAAGAAGCGGAGGCAGACAACAAGCCCTTCAGCCTCCGCATAGTGTCCTTAATATCTTCCATCATCGAATTTCATATGCCTGACGGCCGTTTCAAACAGCATTTCCATACCGGATGCGGCATATTTGACTCGATGATCGCGTATTTGCTCTTGTACTGCTGGGAGGAGGCATTCGAACTCGACCGCCGGCCTGGGAAGGCGCGTGATAGCTTTTGGTGCGTCTTCTCATCTGCGGCGGATGTTGTATAAGGCCTCAGAGCTGTAATTACTAGCGCTGTGGGTGTAGTCAAGCTCGTAGCGAAGCTGAGGCAGGCGACAGAGACGGACATGTGATCTATTGTACCGGAAGACTAGAGGTGAGAATGTTATATGGTAATAGTTTACGGGGTAGGAGTGATTGAACGCTTCAAAAAACCAGGACCGTGTAGTTCTATAGGGCTGACACCTAGAGACCCCTAGAGATAGTCCTCTAGGAAACGTGATTCGCGCTAAGGAGACCCGGCTTCGGGGGCCAATTCCGGTGCTTTGGTGACAAGCTTTTAGGGGGGCTCTAAGGAGGCTGTAAGGTTGACTGGTGAACCCTTCTATTGCCAAGCCTTAACCCATCTAGCAATGAGTCTGCCCTGCCAGCTCGAGTTTGTTCCGGCAATTACTCTGGATTACGCACTGTCATGGACGAGGAGGGAAGTGTTGACCCTCTATGCACCTTTAAGGGTGAAATCTCAAGTTCAGAAGCTATTTTTGCAGATGGAGGTCGTCTCGCGGAGGACCTGCTCTCAAAATGCCACACTCTACTTCRAGAGCTAGAAGAATTTCGCAATTTTGTCGCAGAGCAGAAGCTGGTGCAGGAGCCGGCGGTTGAGATTCGCAAATTTCAAACCTCCGTGGCAACTGAATTGAAGATTCTCCAGAAAGTACATCGTCCTCGCTCTCCCCTATGAGATCCAGCCATTGACTACTTACCAGCTTGCAGAGTCCGATCTCACTGCCGAGAAAACTCTTCATACGCTCCGCTCGTCCAATCTACCCTTCTATTCGGCCATATGGGAATCTGCAAAAGCAAGCGAAAGCCTGGTAACATTTCATAAGCGTTTCTATTGGGACAATCAGCCAACGCGAGACGCAAAAAGGGCGGCCCAAAAGAGATGTGCATTAGTTGATATAGTGGCTTGTAATGGAGAAGAGTGGATCAAGGTGTCTACCATCACAGAAAGTCGACTGGTGTTTGAGATCGCCAAAGCGCAATGGGAAGCAGCAGATTCTTCGTCTAGTGGGGATGAGGCAGATGAGTCAACTATTGTGAATGGCCAAGTAAATGGGCAAAACAGGTCTTCACGAGATAACGAGGATGTCTTGGACAGACTGGAGCTGGTTAAAATCGCTGACGACCTCCTTCGCGCTTCTAATGCTCACCGCATCCACTACAAAACTCCACGAGTCCGTATTGTCCTACCCAAGATATCCTCGGAACCATCAGTGGAGCTGCTGCCTGTATTGGCTCGAATCCGCTCGACGGGAGCAGTCATCGATCTTGGACCGCAAGATGCCAGGTCACAATCTCTAGAGTTGTTGAAAACGAAGATCTTCCCTCGCCTTATACCTTCCCCACACCCACCGTTGACGGACACCTTAAACATGGACTGCACAATCCTACTGGCCCTTGTCTCCGACCTCTCTCATACTGCCAATCATCCTATACTACCTGGTTACAATGTGGCGATTACACGACAGATTGAGCTTGAGACCCGAGAGCACCTCTTGCCTTCCAGTCTTTGGCCTGCGATGGCGCACAAAGACTTAGTATGTACACAGGAGGCAGCAACTAGAATGGTCGAAATCGTGAACACGATTGGAATGCCAAAGGAAAGATCGAGGACAGAGTTATTGCTTGTCAACGGCGCAGAGGAAAGAGATGGAGAGGAGTTGAGAAGTGCATTCGCAAAATACAGCGATCACTCTGTACCATACACGTGGCGCTTGCCAATACGCGTCGTTCCCTCCATGACCGCGGTTTCGGACATCAGGGCCGCGATTGAAGCCGGCAGCTTACCACATGTAGCAGAGCAGGTGGCTGAACAGCTGACCGACATCAACCGTAGCGTCTTCATGTATGGATGGATGCAGGGTTTGACTACTGTGAGTAGTAACCGGACAGTGACCAAAGAAATTGAGAACATCGTAGAAAAAGATGGCACGGGAGCAATGGGCCCTGAAATCTGGCTTCGTGAGCCTGCTCGCAGTTTGCTTGGGAAAGAGAAAGAAAGACGCAAATGACCACAGGCATAGCATCAGCGTCAGCTTCAGCATCAGCGAATTGGCCCCTCGAAAGCCTACAGAAAACGTTTCCAGTGCTAAGGCTTTTTACATCCATATCACGGACTTGTACGACCACTGAAATGCTGTTCCGGGACAGGCAGGCATAGTCCTGTTGTAAGTAGTCCAATGATTGTTAGCCCCGTGGCCATCGTCGCACCATGGGGAGCTGTCACTGCCGCACTTTTAATATAAGCGCACTCCCGGGCGATTATGATGGGGTAGACAAATCCCCGACTGGTAGATGGCCCGTGAGCATAACCAAACGATAAATCGTCCGAGTCTCGTCGATCTATGCGCGGCAACSGTTATAGACGATTAACAGGCACGATGGTGCCGAATTTGATGATTTGGGTTTCTTGCCCTGACTTGCGCATGTGAGAGCGTAACCATGGCAGCTACCATTTTTAGCCAAAACATATGGTTGAACCATGGTATTTCGACATCACACAGCTTAGCCGCACATGAAACTACTCACGCCTTGTTTCAGTCCAGATTGGCGGACTGTTAACGACAATAGAACCGATGCGTGGCCAAGACAAGTGGCCTTCTTTCGATTGTGAACAATGCGGACGATCATGACTAGAATAGATCCATCACAAGTCAATCCAGACGAAATGAATTCCAGTGTTATGGAATACTCTGTAAGAGCAGGCATGAATCGGATATTCTTTGTGCAACAATAACGTCAAGAGCAAATGTATGAGAGGACAAAATCGTCTGTATCTGTGCGGCCATCTATTTCGCATGAAACTAACGTAATACTTGTGCTCTTAGGCTACTAACCGTACGGTCCCGTGCCCTGCTTTTCATACTTTCGTATTCCTGATGCGGTCTACTTCCTTTGACGCGGCTATACATCGCTGAGTCGACCCTGAATAGCAACGCTACGACTTGTTTCACTGGACGATATTCTAAGGACTTTGTTTCGTGTCCGCGCTGATGCAGGATTCTACATCTTTTTTTGGATTACTTTTCGGCTCAACGGGAGATCTGGATTCTAGTGTTCGTCCCGTTTAAAACATGTCAATGGCAATGCACCTGGTGGAGGCGGTGGCAGCCTATTGCGCCATAAAGAGCGTGATATATCCTTCTAAAAGTTTCCCTATATCTCAAGTTTCTGTTGCACTGAATCTTGTGTGATCATTTTGATCCCTACAATGAACCCTGGCTCAGCTACCCTTTCATCAAGCTATGTCCCGGCGCCTACAGTCTCAGACATAGGAGATGCGATCTATGTTGCAGCTCCCTCCACTCCAGCGACAATTGCAGGCACTAACATAATATACCAAGAGCCTCAGGGTGGTAGAGCGGCAGCAGTCGATGAGCTTACTTCTATACAGCAGGTAATACGTGTCCCGTGGTATTCATCCGTACCACAAACCCTCTCTATCGATTTCAAAATGATTTTTGACCATCTAAGCGATCCTTTAAGCGCAGGACAATGTTACCACCCTCTCTCACATGTTTGCGTTACTTGGTGAGGTGTTGCTTACTCGAAGGCTCGCTAGTGGTTGACAGAGGTCACTATCGGAGGCCAATCCTTCAACTTGACCGTCGATACTGGCTCTTCTGATCTGTAAGTCTCAAGTTGACAACGCTTGCCCTTTGGCTTCACTAAAGGTTTCCGCAAATAGATGGRTTTACGGCAAAGGTTGCACGCTCGCTCCGGGCGTAGACTACGCTTCAGTAATCCCTCATGCTGAGTATAACTGTGTCAGTGGACAGACCAACGATTGCCAGAATCAAGGCTCGTTCAACATTTCATACGCCCTTGGTTTTGGCGCATCTGGGGGCTTGGTATACGACACGGTCAACATTTCCAATGCTATCGTTCCGGACATGGGGGTAGAAGTGGCAAATGTATCCGGTGGTTATGCGGATTTCCGAGCGGATGGCATCTTGGGATTAGCTTTCAAAAGTCTCAATACGGGTCAGTACCACGACARAATTCTGCACCTTGAAGACACAGACTTATYTTGATCCGCAGCTAAACCACAGCAACAAACCT
The DNA here is from genome assembly GCA_000444155.1 of Cladonia macilenta KoLRI003786. Lineage (NCBI taxonomy): Eukaryota > Fungi > Ascomycota > Lecanoromycetes > Lecanorales > Cladoniaceae > Cladonia > Cladonia macilenta. The sequence continues at coordinate 902,276 of KE598566.1, forward strand.
TCATGGAAAAACTCATGTCAAGATTGCCAGAGCGCCTTTTCACGGTGGACTTCATCCCCCAAGAAGGTGGAAACATAGCTCAAATTGAATTCGGCCACATCAACACTAAGAAAGCGAACGGTAACATGAACACAGCTCCAGTCAACAGCTCGAGTGGCTTCTGGCAGGTGGACAACATTAGCTTTACGATAGGTGATCCAGGCACAGGACATCTCATTCCGATCAACAGCAGCATGATCTTTGGTCCGTCCCGTCTCTATATCTTCCGCACCATTAACCTTGCGTTTCTTATATTTCGAATCTTATCTAACAAAAGAATTGATTGTAGATACGGGAGGATCCACTCAAATCAGCGTCGATCCGCGAATCCTCGCTTACTACTACAGCTACGTTCCAGGCTCCGTGCTCGTCAACGGTTCCGGCATCAGCTACAACTTCCCTTGCAACGCCACACTTCCCGACCTCACCCTGAACATTGGAAACGGCACAGCTATCTATCGTTCTTCACTCTTAAACACATATACCATTGACTCCGCCACCAACAGTAAGTCTTGCCCCGTGCCCATACTTCTATTTCGCAACACAGCTTAACACTTTCGGCTCGTAGTGTGCTCCGGGCCCCTAGGCTCTCACACGAATGAAACAGGACAGGTTGGAAATATGGGCGCGGCGTTCTTTGCTTATCATTTCGTGGTGTTTAATCAAGGTGTGCCGGAGATTTCATATGCGCCCTGGCTACCCTATCCAGGCACTCCTGGCACTGCTGGAAGTAAAGAACGGAGAGGTCTTTTTGATCGTACTACTATCCCGGAGAGGGAACGGGGGCCGGACTTCTATAGTAGATAGGCTGGCTGTTTCGGTAATAGATTGTGTCAATAGAGGATAATTCAGGATCCCAAACATGTACCAATTAGCACAGATAAAGTCTCTGGGAAGAGATTTCCTAGCTGATTTTCTCTACCCTGAAGCAATGCTGCTAGCGGTAGGGTAATAAGAGAGTGTCAATCCTAACAGTCTGTCAATTCGTCATTTCAAAAGCAGCGTATCAAAGGCTTTGATCATGAACCTTGCCTGAATCCTCTGAAAATGAGCCATTTCATAGCTAGTTCCTCCCTTACGACTTATGTATAAAGAGCTAATACCTAATGAGTCAATCCCAAAATACCCTCTAAAATTATATTTCTAGAGGTTTCTAACGCTTTATTATATCATGTTCGCTCTTAATAAGTAGAGGACAAAGAAATTTACTGATTTAAAAGAGCTTGATAGATGTTGGACTGGGCGTAAATATTCCTGTTGTATGCATGATTTTTGCTCCATGCTCTTCCTTTTACTGGCAGAAATGCTAGTTTTGTGATTAGGCCCTCTTTTGATATGGTCGTTTTACCCTCAAGTTGAGAAATGCGTCAGGTTTTCATATTTAGAACGTGATTATTCATTATTTCTACGTCTACATCACATCAAGAGCACTATCATCCCAACGCTCATACACATGAACACCGTCACGTCGATCAGCCAAGTATCGCCCTTCAACCTCGCTCCACTCCCAGTATAAGCTTTCACACCAGTCGCACTCGGTCCTCCACCCACGGAATCCGTACCACTAGCAGCGGTAGTGGTAGGCGCATCAAACGCACTGGCTATATACCCACCCAGCCCCGTCGGCGCAGCAGTAACAAGCGGTATAGTCATCGACCCAATCTGCAGCCCCGAGGGCCCCAAAGAGACCACCGTCCCAGCAATCGTAACCGCAGCTCCATCCAACGAAACCGTAGCTCCACCAACCACGAAGGAGCTTGGTGCAGCGGTGAACGTCTGCCCGCCTACTGTGAAGACGGGTTGGGCGGTTGGTGAGGCGAAAAGGATGGTTGAGCCATCGATTACGGCGCCTTGGTCGTTCGAGAGGATGGAGATGATTTCGCCGGATATGGTGACGGGACTGCCACCGGCACTGAGGATGGAGCCGTTGGGGAGGGTGATGGCGTTTCGTTGGGCACTGGCGTTGGGGGAGGAGATGAGAGTGGCACCTGCGATGGGGGAAAGAGCGTAGGTACTGCTGTCTAAGACGACGTTGTTGGGGCCTACGGATATGATGTGCCCTGCTATTGTTGTTTGGGACCCTGGAGCGAGAGTTGAGGTGCCTATTATTAGACCACCGTTGGAGGCTCGTTGGATTGATTGGCCGTTTAGGAGGATTGGCGAAGCGGTGGGGGCGGGAGTGGGGAGGGCGTTTGTGGTATCGTCAACTACTACGTTGGCCGAACCCACGGATATGACGTGCCCGGCTATCGTTGCTTGAGAGCCGATGGGAAGAGTTGAGCTGCCTATCATGACTGCACCGTCTGAAGCTCTTTGCATGGTCGAGCCGCCGATGAGGGGTTGAGGAGGTGGAGTTGGTATGGCGGTTGGGAGAATCTGGGTGTTGCCGTCGACTACGAGGTTGCCTGCACCTACTGAGATGGCGTGGCCACCAATTGTTGTTTGGACCCCTGAGGCTAAAGTTTGACCTGCTATGATGACTCCACCAGTCGCGGCAGTTTGCATGGATAAACCAGCAACCGTGATCGGTATTGCGGGGGGGGTTGTCAGTGGCGCGAAAGCATAGGTATCACTATCTACGACGACGTTAGAAGAACCGACGGAGACTTGATGGTTATTAATCGTTGCAGCTTGCCCTGGCATGATCGTGCTGCTTCCGATGATGAGACCACCACTTGGACCTCTTGTGAGCGCAGCTTGTTCTGGGGTGCCGGCAGGCACACCTTGGCCAGGTGGAGCTGGAGACGCAATTCCAGAATATTGAGTAGGGATGACTGGTGGGTCGCCAACAGGGGGGGCGTTATTCTGTGGAGGATCATTGTTTTCTTGAGGACTACCAGCGCCAGGACTTGGGTTTTGGGGTCCCTTATTACCGGGTTGTTGATTGTTAAATATAGCTGTGGAGATGGGCTGGAGTTGAATATCGGGAGATTCATTGCTCGCGACTGGGGCTGCCTCGGGCTGTGGTTGCGGATACCCAAGCGCATTGCCGCTACTTTGGCTGGCATCCGGACTTGTTGCTGGGTTTGCAATGATGGGACTTGGCGATGGGTTTAAGGCTTGTTGCAACGTAGAGAGCTGTGCTGGAGACAGGTCATTGGGGTTTGCATCTTCTGGGTCAGATCCAAACTGAAGATTCGAAGGGTTGCTTGGTGCAACCGATCCTGGGGCTAAGTTGTTAGGAGTCGGAGTTGGGTTCACAAGCACTGAGGCTGGTGACAGAAATACCGGAATAGGTAGTCCGCCGTGTCCATGCATACTGGGAGTATCTTGACCATTGCCTGGATCAATCGATCCAGACTCGGTAGGACCGTCCCCTTCAATTGGTGTAGTGGGTGAAGCGGCGGGCATCGGGATAGATTGCCCTGGGACAGCTGTCTGGACTGGATCGGCAGCTGTAGTTGTCGCTTTCCCTGCCTGTGCAGGGTCTTGACCAACAGAAATAGGGACCATAGCAACAGCAGCTGTAAGAGCACTGGGTGGGTCCATTGCCCCTAAGAGAGCAGCTGAACAAGTAGACCAAAGAGGATCTGCGTTTGAGATATCTTGTGGGAGAGAGATGAACGGATTCTGCATATAGTCGCCCCATTCTGCGGCCTGGCTCGGGTCCGTAAAACACCTAGCAACGCGAGAAGACGATTCAGAAGCAGGAATTGGAGCATAGAGATCAGCGTAATTGATGGGTGCCCATTTGACCGGAGACCCATCACCACTACCAAGGCTGTTGATGCAAGCGATGGAAGAGAGATCGGCAGAATTGTATCCCATGGTTGTGGTGTGGACGCCACCAACCTGATGGTAGGTTTCGGTCATGGCTACGCATGACGCCGATGCAATAGCTCCACTGTAAACAACGTAGACCGATGGGGACGTGCTACCATCTGCGTTAGTCGAAGTAACTTCATACAACAGAAATACTGACAAAGTGAAACCATTCTCAACAACTGTTGATGCCGTTGATAACGTATAATTCGTCTTTTTGGTAGTAAAATTGGATGACACTGTTTCCGGTGGTGCCCAAAAAACAATGCGCACTGTAGGTACGTCGATATCGCAGTAACCGCAACAGCGGTCTGGAGCTGTCCATGAAGTTGCTAACAACGTTTCAGTCGTAGGTGAACATCCTGGACTGTAGTAGTATCCGTATGCGTGTTGCCCAGACGTGTAGCATACTGTAGTCGTCAACTCGCCCGTAGACTGAGTAGCATACCAAGAGTAAACCTCGCTTTGGCAGGAGCACGATGCTGCATCATGCCAAGGATCGGCTGAAATAGGCGTGCAGCCAAACTCTATGTATGGGACGTTKATGCTAGCATTTGACGAATTTGAGGATCCAGATGTAATAGGAAAGCCTGAAGAACCGGCAACACCTGGGGGCTTGAAAGCATTGAATGGGCTCGCTGTTATGGGGAATGGTGCTGTGGATGGAGTTGCGGTCTTTGCGGCACTAGAGGTGACCGCGGAGGATGTAATAGCATTCGAAGAAGATGCGCTTGATAAACTTGATGGAAACGATAGTGATCGAGCAGTTTCAGTATGCAAAGAAAGGCTAGAGGTAAGCGACAAGCTCGCGGAATTCGACACGGCTGAAGCTCCATATGTGCCAGAAAAGCTGCTCAGCGACGAGGAATTTGTGGCCGTTGAATTAAGATGGGATGCAGTATAAGATTTGGATGGTACTGAATTTGATGATTCTGCTGTAAAGTAGAAAAATAGATCAGTTAACATTGCCAATCCGAAGAGCCGCGTTCATGATTACGTCGTTAATAGCAAAGGTTCATAGACTTCAGATATGACAAAGAGCTTGAAATTACAAAAGGAAGTGTATAGAGTGACCACTCGTCAGGACAGATTAACGTGTGTATTGCAGGCTTCCACTCAGTGTGTCGACGAATGATTAAACACTTCTCGGCGGTTAAAGGAATAACTTACCAGCCGTGACATTAAGGGCAACTGCAAATAGAAAGTAAAGAATGGACACAAGCAAAGACATTACAATAGCGTCAGCGGAAAACGAGTGACTGCGCAACGCAAGAAAACATGTACAAAATATTGCAAAGGAATTGGGAGACCCATCGCGTCAGGTGGCGCCTTTGACTACTTGACGAGATTCTTCAGAGCTCAACGGAGATTTGATGAGTGAGACCCCTGCAGCGGATCTCACATCATCTGGAGTGACTGTGTACAAGGCCATATCGAGTGGTGGACATTGATCCAGAGAAGTTCGCTGTGCCTCATAGAGCGCGTAGAGTAGCATAGAGCTGATTTAGGGTCAGCACTAGGTAGCGGCTCTAAATCATACTATTTTTGGCTGATCAATGAATCGTAGCGGAGAGACACGGTAATTGGCGCACTGAGATGGCATAGTAAATAGTTCGGCGTTGGTGAGGCTGTCCTTGAGGAGCGGGTTGTGTAAAGATAGGGAAGCCCGCTCGAGCGTTCTTTTTCACTCCCCAATCGTTCAGCCCTGCAGGGCTGATGCCTAGAGGGTGCGAAAAACCCCTAAATCTGGTCCCCTAGGAAACAAGATATAGGGGTGAGAGCCCTAGTCCTAGGGACTTGTTTTGGCGCTTAGGCCGCTGACTTTAGGCCGCTTCCAGGGGGCCTTACGGTTGGGGGGTAGACCCTTCTACGCCAAGACCGATTGAGATTTGCTTACATAATCAATTCATCCACCTATTGTGATGGAAGATTTAAGTCCTTCCTCAGACACTCAATGGACAGAAGCCTGGATACTTAGAATGTCGCTAGCCGGATCAGGCTGGACCGCTGAGATGAGGCTCGCCACGCCATCTCTGTAGGGGTTCCAACCAGCAGCTGAATTGCTAAGACGAGTCGCAAAGGCCACACCCTTGCAGCAAACCCGGAAATTTCAAAGAATTCTCAATGAAACGGAGGCAGGATGAAGACTTCCTGCATCCTATGAGGAGACGATAGCTACAGGTGAGGCTCTCAATCTAGCCCATTAACGGAAAGTCTACAAGGAGTATGCCACGGACTCGCAATTTCAACATTCCCTGCAGGCCACACCGCCGGTTTTGAACAGGACGCCCAGTCTTGATGTCCATATCTTTTCGCCAACGACAACCCCACAAATGCAGGCAGCGAGCTCCTTCCATCTTGGGTCAATGTCACTCCATCTATGATTGGTTTAGGTCAATTTAGAAGCGGTTGGCTAAGATTGAATATCCCAGCCGCAGCAGGCTGTCAAGCGTCCCGTGCTCTACCTCATCCGCCACGATCCAATGGCTCATTGGCCAGTTCGTACAAGAACATGAGAGCTCGAAAGGGAGTATATGTCCTTTGAGCTCTTGTTTCCACCATGGTTTTGATCGAACCTACACTGAACTCTGGCGTCAAATCAAGCCCCATTGCTACAATGGTACTCTGAACATGAAAGAGTGGAGTATCCGCACCCTGTGTCTGCTGTAGTGCTCTATCAAAGATTCCAGTTTCATGAAGATCTCCCAATAGGTAAGGTGGTAAGATTGCTCATCACCCAATTTCTGCGTTATTACTGCGCCTCGTGCGTAACGCATATGCGGGTGAGACTTCCTGCAGCGCCCCGCTGCTTCGAGTCCACATACATTCAATCGTCATATCGCTCAATCTTCTTGCTTTTAGAAAAAAGGCAGCTCTTGATGGCAGGCGTCTCACTCAATGACCCAATTGAATTAATGAAAGATATGATGATCCGGGATTGCAACTTTCGATTGCTATCTGCCTATCCATAGTGCCTTCAATAAAGTCCGCTTTCACGACATACATTACAATTGAGCAATGTACCAACAAGACTTCATAAGCCAAACTCCTTGCACCCTGAACCTTCTCCATATATACCATAGGTCGTAGCCCGTCAGCACGGGCGAAGCCTCAACGCCAACTCATCACAAGCCCTCACAACTTCTCAAATTGTCCTTCAACTTTTGGATTCGATTTCTTTTTAGGCTTGGGCTCTGTCGATTGTTAGGTACGGACATTGTGTCTGTAGTGACCAGTGCGCCTTACCTCGCTCAGTGGGATATTGGTACTTGGATTGCTTCGGGCCCTCTGTGGGTTGGCTTATAGAGTCTGTGTAGCGAAGCTGTGACTGTGACGAGGTTTTGTTTGTTTTAATCACATATCGAGGCTCGGTATTAGGGTCGTGGCGGAAATTGGGGAATCCGTTAGGCATTGTGAATGGAAGTGGTTGTTCGAGCGTGAGGCTGTGCGGTATAATGGAAGAGTGGTGGGTTTGGGAAGGTAATTCTGTGTAAAGCAGAGCGTAGAGTCTTGGCTTGAGAGTGTCTAGGAGACTGATGAGAGGAGAAAGTCAATTGAGGAACATTGAGCCTTCATATAGAGAAAGGGCGGTTCCAAGAGAGGTCATGGCACTAATATGACTCAAGGCAGCAGCGTTTACACGTACTCCGATAAACACAGAAAGGCCAGTCCCAAGCGACATCATGGCACTAATATGAGTCAAGGCAACAGCGTTTCCATGCACTCCGATAGAGACAACGCGCACTCCGAAAAAGGAACCCAAAGCGACGGTGATTGATTCACCGCCATTGTTAGTGGCATTGCTCTGCCCTCTACGCATGTTCATCCATCCTTCATCATTGGACAGGGTCTCAGGCTTGGAGGGATCAATCATTCAGGTGTGACTCGAAGCTCCAATTATGCATATGATCATAGTTACTAAGCGGACTAACGCGATCTCATGCCGAAGAGGCAACTAGCGCTTGCGTGCCACGCCCGCTTAGAAGAGATCACTCGCTTACTGTACGGACCCCTTTGGTCATCTCGACATCGTCAGCAAGGCCAATTACCTCCATAAGCATTAGCTTCCAGATAATCAAATATAGCTGTTCTTGGGCATTGTGTGAGGTCTTCATCATTCCCAGAACCTCGTGTACTTCCTGGGGGCATGCGAAGCTGCTGTACGACCCAAATACCAGGGGCAGCGGAAGCTTCCGAGCACCGAACTATGGGCACTCTGATCATTTTGCATGCCGATGCCGATGCAACCCGCTCGAACACCGCAAACGCATCAATATCACCACTTTCCAAGAGGGCTACCTCATGCTTGTTTCCCCAGGTACTTTCTGAGTCATTCCTGATTTTGTTGGTTGTTGATATTAAAGAAACATGACGTCACGTTGTYCTAAAGACTTTCCATTCCGTCAGCTCTCCGCTTATCGTCTCCGAGTTGGCTTTCACTAGGTACATCTTGTTCCCCTAACTTTGCGTCGCCACTCGCAGAGCTGGCATTTGGCGTGCTTGCTCTTTCGCTCTTCCATGAAAAGATGTCCTCGGCCCACAGTGCCATGCCAAGGCGGCGAAATGGCAAACAGCAGGCCTGTGAGCCTTGCAGAAAATCCAAGCAAAGATGTGATCATACCATGCCAGTCTGTTATCGATGCAAGCGGCGAAGAGTCGCATCCGAGTGCAAATACGAGCCTTCGCCAATTAGAATCTCGAACAAGAGATCCACTGCATCTGGTGTCCCGTCAAGCACCGACAGGGTACCCAGGTCTGACGCAGCTGTGGACCTAAGGCGGCCTGATGGCTATGAAATATTTGCTGCAGGCTCTAACTACGTCCAAAAATGTCCAAACGGATACTTAGGTCCGACGGCGTATTCTGCCATCTTCTTAGAGCAGCAAGGCAAACTTGATATGGGACTCTTGGACCCATGCAAGGGCTATGCTGAGTCTACAAACGATGCCCAAATACGTGAACGTTCCCATAATCTCAGTGTATCCCACAAACTAGGCTGCCATACGCCGACAGCTGCAGCAAAACGACTAGGCGCGGACATTCTCAAAGCCATGCCAAGCCAGGATATATGTACGCGACTTGTTGAACGCTACGAAGTCTTCGAGAATATTATATTATATAAGCCAACTATTAAGATTGCTCATCAGTCCTGGTGGGACACCTATGGTTGCTACCTCAAAGAGCCCCGTGATTCCGCGCAGCTCTTTGCTGTCTCTGAACAATTGTGTCGCAATGCCTGGTCGTTCCTCGGGAACGAGCTACCCAAGAATCAGAATGAATGGGTCGCTTCTTGCCAAGGGCACAATTTTCGATGGGAGTTGCTTGGCGTGCTTCTAAGTATGTTTGGCCTGGCTGCCATGTCCTTGCCAGAGTGGGATCCTCTCTTCGCTACTCAGGAAGAACATCGCAACGACAGGGTTAAGTTTGCGTGTAGTATGAGGGATCTAGTTGAGGGCTGCTTACTTCTTTGTGATCACGCGGACAATGTAAGTACTCTGGGCGTGTACTTATTACACTGCTCGATCACTTTGCAGAGGAGTTGTGAGACCGGCAAGACCAGTGAGATGCCCATATTGTTTCCTTAAAATCTAGCTTACAGACCTGTCTAGGTTACTTATTATGGAAAAGGCATGGAAGCTTAGTGTCGAGCGTCACTGCACTTKGTCTACATAGGGAGCCTAAAGAAGACTACCCAGATAACTTCATGGCTTCAGAACTTCGAAAGAGACAATTCATTGGTGTCTTCGTAACAGACAAGACAATGGCAGCAATGAGTGGAAGACCTCCTCTACTCAGCCATCGATACAGCACTTGTCACCTTCCACTCGACATAAGTGATGACGAATTGGTCGCTGAAGAGCCTAGGTTGAGCGAGATAAAGAGCAAGCTCGACTCACATGGGTGGAATACCTCTGGAGAGGTCTACCCATCAACCTGGGCTCGCGCGCTGTTGTTGATGGCTATAGTCCGGGAAGAAGTTCTTGAGGTCACATTAGACGCCTCAAATGAATGCTCAGAACCAGTGCTAGAGTGCATCCGTTCGGAGCAGGGGAGTATCGACGCTAGAGTACGATGCTCTAACATAGGCAAACGTTGTGACGACTTTTATGCTCGCTTACCGCAGAAGATTCGTTATAACCCAAAACAACCTATACTTACAACAGCCCGTATCTTCCCTCGGCAGGTCGGTCTCCATCTACTTTACCTTCACTGCCACTTCCTCCTAGAGAGGCTTTCTGTATCACGCACATGTTCAGGCGGACAGCGGCTAGTTGAACTGGCCATAGAGATGCTGGATGACGTCCTAACGCTCTGGGCCAAACGAGACTGGCTCTTAGACTTTCAATGGCGATTCACACACTTTGTAAGTAACCGCTACAGTGCTTTCCAACCCGACTAAGCAATTATTTCGCAGTTCACAATGTATGGCGTTCCAAGTGCCGGGGTGCTTTGCGTCGAGCTCTTGAAAGCCTCGAAGTTGCCAGGCTCAGACAGGCCAATCATACCACGCGCCGAAGTGATCCAAAAACTCAGCGTCTTTATCAGCTGCCTTGAATGGGCTCGTCCTTCGGGTGAAACATATACGTTATGCGGACACATGCATAAGATTATAAGCCATATCATGGACCAGGTTCTATCGAACAACGTACCACTTGAGCATCATTCCGTGGCAGGGGATAGGGGAACGGATGTTTTATTGGATCCTCCAATAGATGACGATACAGACTGGCTTGAGTGGCTCAGCAATGTTGACTTGACGAAAGGTGACTGGGCCGACTTTGGCTGACGATGCTCGAAAGGCCTTTCATAGCCTGCGCCGCTTATGCATTTTAGTGTCATCTCAAAGATCGAAAATTTCATGATGAATTAACAGTCCTGGGCACACTTCATTGCCGTGAAGGCCGAAATCGATCAAGGATTCTCATCAATCAAGCAGCAATCTGTATAAATGCCTTTGAGAGTGAGGCCTCTGAGCTGAAATTCTATGTGGCCTTACCATAAACTTCGGACACCCAATGTTCGCTTACAATACATCTGCCAGTCTAAGAGTAAGAGGTAACAGAGTATAGAGCGGACGGTCTCACTTGAGCATCGACTTAAATAGCATTCTCTTTTAAGCATAATCTTTGTAGGGTTAGGGCAATGTCGAAAAGCGGAATTCGTTCCGGACTGTGGATCCATTTGATGACGAACGACTGAACGCTCAATGATCCTATTCATACTGTTTCATTTCCCTTTGTACGTTATATGCGCTCATCTTTGGATTATCATGACCATCATAAGGGCCTCAGGGTCTTGATGCAGTTGGCAGACATTCCTTCTTCTAATTTCGCATCAGACATGGAGCCCTTTCCAGCTTTCTCCAAGTCGACCTACAACAATTGTATTTAGTCTCCAACCTACATCTCTGCATGTTCATGCACAATACGATCCGGAGAGCCAGATGGCTATGTACGATACAGCAGCTTGGCAGGTGCCAATGGCAATGCCCACGATTTTACACTACCCCAACGTCCAGCACGCCCTCCCCATTAGGCGTCTCAGAAGCAGAAGTCCAATCAGCTAAGGTCTACTGCTCTAATCTACTCCAGTATAATCCTAGATAACCCAACATACGGGTGAACCATCCCTAACAAACCCCACAGAACATTCGACTCCCCTTCGCACACCCTCCTGGCATTCATTCCTCCAGCTACGCAAGATGCCTACCTCGCCCTCCGTGCCTTCAACATCGAAACCTCCCGTATCGCCGACGTCGCCTCAACCGCCATCATCCGCTCCATGCGTCTCCAATTCTGGCGCGACAACATCAATGCCGCCTTCGCTTTACGCCCACCCAAGCAACCCGTCACCATCCTCTTGACACACGCACTCGCTGACCTCGATGCCCGAACAGAAGGAAAGGGGAAAATGAGTAAAACTTGGTTCCTGCGAATACTTAGTGAGAGGGAGAAATACATGGACGGGCGGCCATATCCTACAATGGAAAGTTTGGAACGGTATGCGGAAAACACGTATTCGACACTATTATATTTGACTCTGCAGGGATTGCCAGTGGGCAGTGTGGCAGCTGATCATATCGCATCCCATATCGGTAAAGCAGCTGGCATAATCGCAATCCTGCGTGGCCTGCCCCTCGTTGCCTTTCCATCGCCGCCAAACCATCACAGTAACACGAGTAGTCTAGGAGGCACGCTAAATCCTCAGCGCAGGACACAACAAGGCAGCGTAACACTCCCACTTGACGTAATGGCTCGAGCTGGTGTCAGAGAGGAAGATGTATTCCGTCAAGGAGCCGAAGCGGCAGGCCTTCGGGATGCAGTCTTCGAAGTCGCGACGAGGGCGAGTGATCATTTGATCACAGCGCGGCAGATGCTGAAGAATATTTACGCGGGCCAGGATGTGGGACATGCGTTTGAGTATGAGGATGAGGAAGAACATCAGTATCAGCATCCAGCGGGGGGCAAGAGTGCGCAGCAGAGGGAAGAGCTGGAAAGGGCATTTGGGGTCTTTATGCCTGCTGTGGCTACGGAGTTGTGGTTGAATAGGTTGCAGAAGTATGATTTTGATGTTTTTCGGGATGAGCTGAGGAGGAGGGAGTGGAGGTTACCGTGGAGGGGTTATTGGGCGTTTAGGAGGAGGATGTTTTGAAAATTATATTATAGGCTCTTGGTGATATAGAATAATGATAAAGGGGATTGAAATGGTAGATAATAGCATACCAGGCAAGAGATCGTGTGAGCACCTGCAATCAAAATCTCAACCAAAGATCCATCGGTCCTTACTGCGCTCCATCTCGCAGAAGTGATATCAGTACATCACCCCACTACTACTATCTCGCAGCGAATTCCTTCCTTGAAACCACTTCATCGAGCAGATATGCCAGTCACCATCCTCCGCGTCTCCCACAGCTATGACATAAAGCTCCTATAATATCTCGTCTTTGAAGAACTTCTATTCTGGGCGCATCAGAACCAAGTCTATCTACCAAAGTGTATATCTATTAGGCATATATCTACGTGCCAATTCCTAGATTGAAGAGTCCGGACCCCTAGCAAAGAGGTATATCGGATCGAGACGCGTTCAGGAAAACCAGGGTGGAAGTGAAAGTGGACGGCGTGCAGGAGATTTTGGGGTTGGTAAGATAGAAGATATGATAGGGTTGGATACTAGGATGAAGTTTTTAGCTAGAACGTGTAAAGCATGGAGAAACTGGTGGTTTACCAGTGCTTTAGTATTGGATTTCAAGTACACCACATTCATGACCATCATCCCATCATCTCACAGGAAAATATAGCAGACCAACCTCCTACGCCGGGAGATACAAGACGCTTATAACGCTCTCCGTAAAAACTTCCGACGGCAATAGGGTATCTTTCGTAGCTTTTTTTAAGCATGGAGATTAGCATGTCCAAAGACTCTCAATGGTCACTACGGTTAGATCCGTCGGCTGTGCCTGTCTCACCGTTTCTGCACGTCTGCGTGGGTGGTTCTTTCTCCAGTCATAGCAGGGGAGGGGAATGGGATGTATAAACTGTGAAATGCTCGTGCTTGTACTCGCTCGTTGTGATCACTATGAAATTTCCTAGTGCCAGCGATGTTCTGAGCAGATCAAAAACAATTGTGGCTTCTTATTGTGTTTTATTGAATGAACCGTATCATTATGCATTGCACATCATCGCTAACACCAGACACGAGTTCATCTCCATTCACTCACTTCTGCGAAGCGCCACTTCTTTACGGGAGCCTCGCTTCAGCAGCACCCATCAAGGGACATGTCTCCCTTACCCTTCCCAACGCCGACGCCGTCCCACTCGCATTTCGTCTGATGGAGCCACAAGTACAAGTACCTGCCAGCTTTATATCTAGCTCGCGCTTGACTAGAGTCGGTCGTAGCCTCTGGCATGTTCGAGCCGCTTGCCCGCCAGCCTATCGTTGTACACTCTAGTTGGACGCCTACATCCTCCTCTCTAATCGAGAGCGGCATGCTCTGGACCACTCCGAGGGTCACTCCATCGTTGTGATCATGAAATCGTTCTCATAGCTATGAAAGCTTCTCACCATCCATGAGAAAGCATCCTCTCCACATCGTCATCAAAGCTCGAATACGCAATGGCCTCTGTCTTCGCTGGTTTCGAAACATCGCTACCGATACTGTCGAAAAATGCGCCAAGGCTTTGTCGATGTGCGAGGAAGACGTTGCCGGCGATGACGATGGTGTTGATGCTGTCGTAGGTAGATGAGGAAGTTTTCTTAGTAGTTTTGGTGTTGGTGTAGCTGAGAGGGGAGGGGCCGAATAAGGCGGTGGTGAGGCCGCATAAAGCGAGTCTGTGGGCAGTCAGTGATGCTGATTTGCGTTGTGCGTTGGGCTTTTCTTACTCAATGACAGGCATTATGAAAGATTTGATCCTTGAGGCGATTGGGGTCCGATTGCGACACTCCAGAATGGCAGACGGAATGGTAGGACGCTTGTAGGTAGATATGATTGCAAGTGAGTCTCTCTGCTAACCAGCACCTGACACAGAAGTTGCGGTGTTTCGAGCAAGTGGGAGAATGTTCGATATATAGAGATTCTTTGCGTGTAATAATATCTCGTGATGCGGCTTACTCGGTCATGCCCATGTACAGTCAGGTAAGACAATGATGACCAACCCGTAATGTCAAGTACAGGCGACCGAGTCTAAGTTTTCAACCCAAAAAGAAAGGTATCTTACAGTCCGGATGCAGGCACCTACCAATATATATGATCATCAACATGACTACGGATTCTTTGCTTGTCGGATATGAAACATTTGATTCCATGTGTGTTGGTGTAAGACTGATCAGATTGGACATTCAAGGGCGGAGCTGAATCCCTCCGCTTCAAGGCCCCCATAGAGACGGGAACTTTGTGGCACTGTGCCACCGTCATCGCTAAGGGCTCTGCCTGAGGGACCAGATGCTGTAGCACGCCTAAAACCTAGTCTGACCATATGTCTTAGTCTGACAGAATTTGAATGTGATTATTGTTGGATCATTAAGGAAATAGAAGTTCAGGACCAGGCAGTGCGACAATGCCAAGACCGGGAAAGTACCTAAGGGTGTCGCTTCGCCGGGCGGCGCAGCTGTAGGGGCTCACAGGTTAAGTTCTAGGGGGGACCTGGCCTATCAGCGGCATGTTCCGGGGCCCAATTGGGGATCGAGTTGCCTTACTAAGGTAGATAAGATATCGAGCAGCGTGTTTCACTTCAAGTACAACCAAGCACTACCACCACACAATGCTACAAACAATACTCCCACATGGAGCCAGGCTGGTAGGGCCTCAGAATCCTATCTTCATCACTCTTGCCTACATGCGCGACTCTATTGTCCTTGTACTGAATGTTATTAGCTATTGTCGTATAGCTCACCCTGATGACCATGACCGTGTCATACCCATCTCATGATTACCATGTTTACACCGCAAATGCATCTCACCTGCCAGGATCTCGTTGTGGCGAGAAGCCTATCACGTGTTCACATTCGGATGTGACCGATGCCCACCGGCAAGATGAACGGAGACCGACTGCCTGACAAATGAACGCTCAGAATTGTTGTGAGGTCGTGCCTGGTGGCGACGTGTAACCGTGTAGATGGCACAGAATGACAACACATCCTCGTAGTGGGAGGCCTTATTCTGACCTGCAGAATGGGGGCAGGCCTTATGGACCAAAACAACTACAACAACGAAAATCCCAACATGTTTGACATCTTCAGGGCATCAGGCACTCTATCTCTTACCGAGAGCTTTCCCTACGCCCGTGCTCAGGCATCCTGCAGCTCTTGTCTTCCATTTCTGACTCGTCGTTGGGAGAGGGGGGGGGTTTTGGTTTATATCAGACGATCCTACGCTTTCGCCAATTCGAGTCAAGCATCTGTGTAACGCAACATGCTGTACCGCTTGGTATTCCTCAAATTGCCAGGATGCAAGGCCCTCGAAGAGCGAGCAATCTCGCATGCTGGCCCCAGTAGTAGCAAGTTCGGCATTCGTGACTTTCTTAAAGAAAATCAACCCCCTTAAGACGCCGATGACCCTCTCCAACAATTTAGATAAGTGTCAGGCCAACACCGAATAGCCAATTACTCGTCCGAGTTTCTTCCAATTATTTCGAGTGATGGGCCAGCCATAGGTCCGTGAATATACGCATCTTCAACCGGCTGAGACGCATCCTTGTACCAATCAAACCGCGGTATGACAAAAGATCTGTCCATTAGAAACTACGGATGGAATTGAGGGGCTTGATACCCTTTGTTCAACACCAGTCCCACCCTCTCTGGTGCTGAAGAAACATCGTCCATTATTTGCATAATGTCAGAGCTTACAAATAGGTTCCTCCGCTTTCACCCAATGATTCTATTGAGGCGTTGCTACATATCTTCCAGCCTAATACTGGGTAGCGGCGTCGTCACCACCAGGAACGCGAGTGACCTGATTACTGACTAGAGTTCTCCAGTATACTTCCGGTAAACTGCTTTGCCAGCATCCCGGGACGCGTCGAGACATACATAGGCATTCTACTTCCCAGTCGTATTGTCCACACTCGTGGCAAGGAGCCTATGCTGCTCCCACTCACCTACCACACTATACACAACCTGCAGTACTTCATCGGTTCGAAGGCCTCTGAATCGAAGGTGGTCAGTCTAGTCGACCGTACAAATGGACCGCCTTGCATTGACAACCTCCCTGCAGCCTGCTTGATGACTCCTATAGAATGTAAGAGGATGTATAGTGTACTTGGGCTTCGATCAGGACAACAGGAGTCAAGGCTTCCCATCTGAAGCCGCGAGGGATAGTAACATTAGCTCGGATCAAAGAGGCAAGAACCATTTCACGACACTGGTACAAGTCCCGCCAGTCTGGCTTCCCATCATAAGTTAACCTCAAGGCCACCATTTGCCACTCTTCCCCCAACGCTATCAGACCTAGGAGTCCAAAAAATGTTGTTCCCCCGAGCTCTTAAGGATACAGATCGACTCGGGCTTCGCACGCAAACACTTGCTCGCTCTTAGCGAAATCATCTCTCAAGGATCGATCCGAATGAAAAAGAACAAGACATCATTTATAACCTACCCAATTTGCGACTCCTGCACCGCAGTGCCCTAAATTCTGTCGCATGCATAGCCTTGAGTACGCCTGAGGAGGTCTACAAGTCACTCACGTATCCCCATACAGCATTATGAGCTGCCGAGTCAGCACGGCGTCCTGTACCCCCTAGAGGCGCTGGGATTAAGACCGGTGGACGAGGCAACCTACGCCTGTCATGAGGGACTAACAATCTTCTCCAAGCCTTCGTTCCTCAATAATGCTGAGATAGCACCGGGCTCTGACTATTCACCAGCAAGTCACCCAACCCTCTCAAGCTTCTCCCTTAGTGCTAGTATCGCTCTTATACCGATCTCACTTCCATCTGCATGCCCCCCAGCCCGTTCTGCCCTTCTGTAAACCGCTCCCATTCAATGGATCTGGTTTGATCTCTCCTCTATATCATCCAGATGTGATACGCAAAGCATCGATCCACATCCTATGACCGGCTAGAGGCGGCCTGTGATTGATGAATGATCCAACACTGCCGATAATTGTCGAGAATATATGATCGATAGTAAGATTGACTAGATTGCACTTGCATGCTTTGGAAATATTGTATATTTGAAATAGAAAAGAAGTAATCTCAGCTTACTAATCTATAACATATTGAACATATCAAATCCGGAGGCTGTGTTGCCGCTACCTTAGTGCAAGGCCACAGCCACAACTGCCGCCACCGTCATCAAGCTACCTCGAACTATTGCAGCAAACATCAAAAGTTGAAGCCAAAGAGGAATTATAATCCTAGGATTCTGCACGGCTAATGTAAAAAGATCCCCAGAAGCGTTTCAAAGCATGGCTGCTGCACCTTAGAATAGGTAGTGGCGCTCTCCTAGCGCTATCATCAATTCACAATGCCATTTTCCCATACCATGATGCCATTTTGGCAATATTTACTCATCGGCACAGTAGCCGTAGACTTCCTGAAACGCTTATCTGCCCTCTTAACGAAAGATAACCCCTTCCGCCTGACTCCAATTCCATCCCCACCTATCTCTCATGAAATGTCCTCGTCCAGTAAATAAGCTTGCCTCTTTGCATAGAGAAAAAGAATACGACGCCAGCGAGCGATCCCCCCAGCTTGCGTTTCAGGAATGCCAGATAAAGGCCGGAGATAGTGCAGTACCAATGCACCGCTCTTGAGATGATCAGATGGTGAGTTAGATCTTACGGTTATGGAAATTGGATGTGGAGCAGCTAAGAGAGAGACTGGCTTGAGAATGTGTGGGGTGAGAGTATGTTAGATTTGGGAGGAAAGATAGTGAGTTTGAGAGAGAGATTTGAGAGCGAAGGGGAGGAGATTGGTGGGGACGCAGGATATGGTGTTTTGGCTGTCATTCGTGTTGTTGGAAAGGAGGTTGGAAAGGAATGGGGAAGAGTGGACAAAGTGCGTGTGTGAGGGATTCAGAACCTGTGAAACCCTTCTGAAGTAAGTGAGTCCGCTATTGCACGTGGTCAGTCCGTTAATGGATTATTCGTCGACCAACAAAAGAAATCAAGGTGTTGCAGCCACAGAGCTCTTACCCCCGTGTTGTAGCGATCATTAAAGCTCTTGGTTTCGTAAGCGTATATACTCGCAAAGCAGCTAAATCAAGCATTAGACGCCCTCATTCTGTCCGTCTGAAGTTCATGGGGTATCTTCAAGCACTCGCTATGCAGCCAGTAATATCCTGCCCTAAACGCCCTGAAGATGCGCCATGACCTGTTCCTGATGCCCTTTCACCATAGCACTTAGCATATCAGATTTCTCTTGCTTTGCCTTTCGCGACACTGCTCTTCTTCTTTACTTTCATCGAGAGAGGCACAACGTGTTTGTTGTCCCTACGCTCTGTCGGCCTGAGGACTTTCTTCCGACAAACGGGACACTTTGAAAGTCCTTTGCCGGGCTCCGAGCCTTGGTTCTCGCCTGCGATGAGGGCTTCCATGAGGCATGAATGACAGAATAGATGGCCTGGAGAATGGTTTTGTCAGTCGATGGTTAAGGAAAAGTGTAACAGAGAAGGCCTTACCACAGTGAGTCGCTGTCAGGTCCGTCATTGACTCCATACAAATGATGCACTGTAGTGTTGACAACTTGACGGGTCTGTTTGCTTGTTCCTGTTGTGCCCTGATTGTTGCCATTCTCTGCTGTTCAAGCACCTTTGACAGCCTATTATCCTCATCCACATCCCTCAAATCTACCTCTTCGATTTCTCTGGTTCGAATACTGGACTGTGATGCCTCCGTCTTCCTTCTCTTCGCCGGGTTTGACGGAGCACTTGAGGCATCTCGTGGGTTTTTGCTTACATGTCTCGCCGGAGGCATGTTTGGTGGTGAGGAGTCAGCCGTGAGGTCAACAAATTCGCTATAATCTTCTGGATCAGGCCAGGGAGTGTCTGATCGTCTAGAGGAGCTGCCTGATCCAAAGAAGTCTTCAGAGAGTAAAGATTCTGGGGTCACAGGGCGTGGAAGACCTCGCGTGAGAGGTGTTGTAGGGCGGGAATGGAAGGTGGGAGTGTTGAAAGGCCGACCGGAAGAGTTGGTATTGAACCCAACCGGGTCTGACTGCAGTGGGAAATTTGGAGGGTCTAAGTGCGAACGCTTCCGTGTTATGGACGTGGGCACAGTGGGATGGAGGGATGAAGAGCTGTTGGGTCGAACATTATCGCTCCGCTGGTTTTGTGCAGTAAGATTATTGAGGGATTGCGTGGGTTGTGAATGGAATTGTCTGGGAAGTGGCGAGGTGTTATACTGCTGTCTTGGCTCACTGCTCCACGATTGCGCTGCATCAGAGGCTGAAAAGAGGGCCTCATGTAGTGCAGGACTCCATACATCATCATAGGGGAAATCATCTGAGCCGTCCATTGATTGCATGCAATAAGCAGACTATCAAAGTGAAGGGTTCCCCTCCAAAGCTGAGGAATAAGCGGTCTCCAATACGCCACTCGTTATAATATACCTTTGGCTTCTGTGGGAAAGAATAAGAGCAAGACTTAGTTTGAGCAGAGCGTCTGGCATGCAGGGGAAGAACAAAGGATTGCAGCACTACTAAGTACTCAAGGAAAACATTAAACCAACTCTGATGACGAGCAAGTCCTCTGGCGAAGAAGCTATTGTTAAAACCGAACCTCGGGGGAAAGAGTCTCTTTTGGGCTTAGCCAAATCGCGGCGTATCGGTGACGCTAACACATAGAATATCGCGTCGATTACCACACATGAATCATGAGCTTGCGTCTGATATGTACATATGAAGGCAAATTCGCAGTCGCAATGAAAGTCAAAGAATGTTTTGTTCCATTCGCAGCAAGCAGAATGCTGTCCTTCGCGTTCGCTTGCAGCGGGCTCCTCACGGCCACCTGACACACGCCAGGACCTCTCGTCTCCCACATGCGAGGCGGCGATACGCCGTCGCAGCCAGCTTGAATGATTCGGCAGCCGATAATGAGCGCAGTAGCCTTGCATGTGAGGCTCTTCTCTAGAACTTCAGTGTTCGCTCCTGAGCTAATTATATGATGTAGTGGATGCATCACCTCGATTCAATGAGATAGGGGTTCAACAGCTCAGCAGTCAAGTCCATCCACAGATCTTCTCAGGGCCTCCTACAAAACCTCCCCAGTATCTGATTGATCTGAGCAAGGACCACTTGAGCAGACATCAGTTATGGGGAAAGAACCAGGAACATTCGCCACCCATTGCATTCGATCTTCCGCAACTCCAAGGCGCTACTTTAGATGAACATTTCTACAAAATAGGTAAACATGCCTCGGAGCCATACTACTCTCAAGCTTTGGAATATGCGCGAGCAGATCTTCCAAGGCCACCTCGAAAATGGGCTAAGCGAAGTGGGTGGACGGTGTATCATGAAGATGGAACCCATGAAGCGGTGGAAGCACCGCAAGAGGAGATGTTGACCTTCGATACCGAAGTGATGTGGAAAGAAAGCTCATTCGCTGTTATGGCTTGTGCTGCAAGCAAGACGAAGTGGTACGCATGGCTTTCGCCATGGCTCATGCGAGAGTCAAAGTCAGATAGACATTTGATTCCATTGGGTGATGCCAGCCAAGCGCGCATTGTCATTGGGCACAACATTGGCTATGACAGGGCAAGGGTAGCTGAAGAGTATGATTTGCAGCAGTCGAAAAACTTTTTCTTGGACACCATGTCGTTGCATGTCGCTGTGAACGGCATGTGTTCGAGACAGCGGCCGACTTGGATGAAGCATAAGAAGAGCAGGGAACTGAGAGATAAGATTGCCACCGAAAGCAACTCGGTTGAGTTATCGGCTCTACTGGAAAACAGGATGCTAAGCGAAGAAGAGGAGGAACTATGGGTCGGCAGAAGCTCAATCAATTCCTTACGGGATGTTGCTAAGTTTCATTGCAATGTGACCATCGACAAAGCGCAGCGCGATCAATTCGGAGAGCTAGACAGGGAAGGTGTTCGGGAGAAGCTTGACGAATTGCTGGACTATTGTGCCGCCGATGTGGCGATTACCCATCGTGTCTACAAGAAGGTTTTTCCTTGCTTCCTCGAGGTTTGCCCACATCCCGTCAGCTTCGGCGCTCTACGACACGTTTCATCCGTCATTCTACCCGTCGACAAGTCATGGGAGACGTATATTGAGAACTCGGAGAAGACTTACATCAGACTATCCAATGCAGTTGAGACCCGCCTGAATGACCTAGCGCAACGAGCTCTTTCAGTGAAGGATGAATCAAATCAATACAGCAAAGATGCTTGGCTCGGTCAACTTGATTGGTCGGGGCAAACTATCAGGATGGTAAAAGGCAAGAAGAAGGGCGATCCCCCTCGGCCAGCAGCACGCCAGAAGATGCCTGGCATGCCGCAATGGTACAAAGACTTGTTTCCCACCTCGAAAGATTCGAACATTGCTTTGACAGTGAGAACACGCATTGCCCCATTACTTCTTCGACTGTCGTGGGACGGCTTTCCTCTTGTCTGGTCTGACAAATATGGCTGGACGTTCAAGGTGCCGCTTTCATCAGCTGACAATTACCTTGATAAGCCACTCGTCAACTGTGACATGACTGATGAGAAGAACCTGGATATTCGGGACGACAACAAGCATCGATACTTCAAGCTACCTCACAAGGATGGGCCCCAAGCAAGATGTGCGAGTCCTTTGGCCAAAGGATATCTCCAGTACTTCGAGAGTGGTGTCCTATCTTCTGAATTTTCGTACGCGAAGGAGGCATTAGAGATGAACGCTTCATGCTCTTATTGGATCAGCGCACGAGACCGTATCCGGTCCCAGATGGTAGTTTACCAGAATGACGCTATGGGCATTCCGCCACTACCATCATCCCCAGACCTGGGTTATATTCTGCCTCAGGTCATTCCAATGGGAACAATAACAAGAAGGGCCGTCGAAAACACCTGGCTCACGGCCAGCAATGCCAAGGCCAACAGAGTCGGCTCGGAGCTCAAGTCAATGATCAAAGCCCCACAAGGCTATTGTTTTGTTGGAGCTGATGTCGACTCGCAAGAGCTATGGATTGCAAGTCTTGTAGGAGACACTCAATTCCAACTTCACGGGGGGAATGCCATTGGCTTCATGACGCTTGAGGGTACTAAAGCTGCAGGCACTGACCTGCATTCCAAAACCGCGAAGATATTAGGCATTTCACGAAACGATGCCAAAGTCTTCAACTATGGTCGCATCTATGGTGCTGGTCTTAAGTTTGCTTCCACCTTGCTTCGTCAATTCAACCCCAACCTCTCGGAGAAGGAGACGCAGGAGATTGCCACCAGATTATACAAAGAGACTAAAGGAACCAAGACAACCCGAAAGGTCATAAGTGATAGGTCATTCTGGCGCGGCGGTACAGAATCCTTCGTCTTCAACCGGCTAGAAGAATTCGCGGAACAAGAACGCCCTCGTACACCAGTTCTGGGCGCCGGCATTACTGAAGCTTTGATGCGCCGTTACATTAATAAAGGCGGCTTTATGACATCCCGTATCAACTGGGCTATTCAGTCCTCCGGTGTTGACTATCTTCATCTCCTGATCATCTCGATGGACTATCTCATCCGCCGCTTCAACATCGATGCCCGCCTTGCCATCACTGTGCATGATGAAATCAGATATCTCGTCAAAGAAGACGACAAATACCGCGGTGCAATGGCTATACAAGTTGCCAACTTATGGACTCGCGCCATGTTCTCTCAGCAAATGGGCATCAACGACCTCCCACAATCATGTGCTTACTTCAGCGCTGTAGACATAGATCATATACTTCGAAAAGAAGTAGACATGGACTGCATCACGCCCAGCCACCCCCACAAAATCCCTCACGGCGAAAGCGTCACCATAAACCAACTCCTCGACAAAGGCTCCAAAGCATACCTAGACCCATCCATCATCCCCACTAACGAAATCAACCTAGGCCAGTACCCCTACACCCCGCGTCCATCGGTTATGGCCGAGCTCCGCGAACGCACTGATCTCAGTTTCCTGAAAGCACAGATTTCAAGCGAGCCAAAGGAATTGAACCGTATCATTCGAGATATGAACACAAACTCATCATCAGACTCGTCATCCACCACTCTTAGTTCCACAGAGAAAGGCCTCCCCAAGCCAAGAGTCCGCAAATTGAAAAACTCGACGCCTGCATATGCACAGCCTCAGCAGCCAAGACTGGTGGAGGCGCCGTATGAGTATGAGGGCGTTAGTAGGTTTTGGAATGAGTTGGGAAGTGCAAAATATAATAATCCCTGGAATATACGAACACATGTGCCTGTGAAGAGCTCGTTGTTGAATGATGGGCCCAGATAAGCAGGACAGGTTGTATGATTGACCGGATTAGACCGGCGGCGTTAAATGGAAAGCCTTGTACAGTATGCATGGCACTGAATCTCACGGAAAAGGACGGCGTTGGGAGTGCTTTCGGGTAGATAGTCTTTGTATCGTTGTGGGATTAAGAGCGAAGGCGCTGTGGCAGATGTTTGTATTGATTACATGACTGCTTGTACGATGGTTTCCAGCTATATATGTTATATAATATGCGCTGCTGACAATTTACCGAGTGGAGACGTAGAGTAGCACTCAAGAACTTTTTCACCACGAAAGAAATGCATATACAAACGCCAATATGCGTGATGCGAATCCTCCCAGAACAATTTGCCACTTATCTTATACACGTGTCTCTTTCTCTCCTTCGCCCGACCCCACCACCCTGTCATCAAATCAAGCATAAGCCGCCCACCCACAAAACAACACCGCCAAATTCCTCTCATCCGTCGCCACCTGAATCAACTCATTAACCGTAGCCTGCACACTCAAACTCTTACTCAGCTTCTTCTTCACAACAGTCAACGCCCTATCCGCCTCCCCCGGTTCCTGATGCGCCTCCTTCCCCTCCCCTTCCGCCCCCCCGGGCAACCTCGGATCCTCCGTCGCCGCATCCTGCATCTTCTTAAGCCGCAGCGGTGACACCGACCAACTATACAAAGGATCATATCTCAGCACATCGAGAATCATCATAATGCTATAAGATTCATTGCGGAGGGCTTCGAGGGTGAATTCGCAGCAGCGGCGGAAAACCCCTTCGGTTTTGGTGATGCCCATTCCGTCAACGATATCGCGGGTTAGGCGGAAGGGAACGACTTCCGGGACGGGGAGGACGCGGCCTTGTTCGAATGCGATGCCAAGATCGATGTGGACGACTTCGCCGGTTTTTTCGTCAAGGAGGATGTTATGCCCGTGTCTATCGCCGAGGCCGAGGACGTGTCCGAGGATGCTGATGGCGGCTGTGGAGCGGGTGTATGCGAGGCGTTTTTCGAACCAGGCGTCTGGGGTTTCGAAGCGTTCCATGAAGAAGTAGCGGAGGACGGGGTGGAAGTGGTCGCAGACTTTGCGGAATTGCTCGATGCGTTTGGCGTCGGATTTGTCTTGGACGTCTTGGATGATTTTGCGGGCGTTGTTGGGCTTGAGGTCTTTGGGGAAGAGGCGTTGGTGCGCGGGAAGGAGGTATTCGTGGAGGGGGATGGTGTTGGGGACGAATTCGATGATGCCGGCTGTGGCTGTTAGGGGGAGGACTTTGTAGGTTCGGATTTTCAGGTTGCGTTGGCGGGTTGCGCGCTGGGTTCGGAGGAGATTGCTGACTTGTTCGAAGACTTGCTCCATTATAGAGTCTTGCCGCAGGTCATCGTTGCCACTTTTGAGGAGTTGTTTGTACTTCAGTCCGTCTGTGCCAATTGCTGTGACGATTTTGGGCATGCTAACTCCTGAAGCTACCGTAAAAATCGGCTCAAATTTTGCAATAAAGGGAATTCTGCTGTAGTTACAGTCTGGTCTTAGGTCGATCTTTGCTGTGGGTGGAGGAACTTTTGTGCTCGTCACATCCTGTTCTACTTTCCTTCCTGTGTTGAATTGGCGCAGGGGTACTCGGGAACCCTGTTTGATAGAAGGAGAATCAAGCTTTTCGGCCGCAAATTTTACAAAGTGAACATTGGTATTATGCAAGGCATTCCACCTTTCGTCAATACGCTTGTCGGAAGATTTTAGCTGCTGCACAATCTTATTGGCAGCAGCGAATCGCGCTAAGGAGGTCTCGTCCTTGCCTCCCTTACTCTTACTCATGGCGAAGATTTGATACATTCCGTGATAAGGATGGTCAATACATATCCTCAGYACCAATGAGGCCAGCAATGTCTGAAACTTTCCCGGCACGTCCAGTAATCGTGAAGACCATTGGTTCATGAGAGACGCAAATTTTCTGCTTCCTACCTGGTTAACGTGCTTCGAGACTGCAGTATTGGCTAGGTCGCTATTGTAATTTTCAAGCCACAGGGCAGAAAATCGTAAGGCATCACTGTCGTACTTGTCGCAGGCTTTGAGGCAGAGCAAGTAGTTTTCCAGACTCTGACGAAGGAACATTTGTCTAGTCTCCCGAAGTCTCTGGAACTCCCGGTCATCCAGATCGAACCATTGTTTTGTCGTTCCGCGAAATCTCCTCAAGTTGTCGCGGTCTTTCCCCTGAGAGCTTGCAGATTTGATCATTCGGTCCAGGTCCTGTATCTCAGACTCCTTGCGCTCGCGAAGCCTTTCTATGCGTTTAAAGTCTTCCAGGCTGTCTGGGTTCTGCAGCTGCTGGTCACAAAACGACGCAAATTCATGGAAGACTTCGCCTGCTTCATCGCCATCTGAAGCACCATGAAGCTCTTTGATCGCCGGTGCAAGGTATTGATTGATGATCTCGTCAGGCTTCTCCAGCCGAGCTTCCGAGATCTGATGCCCCTGGAGAATGTTAGCTATTGGTTGTGCGCTCATGGGACAAACTTTTAGTCACATACTAATTTTGCAAGTAGCTCCGGTCTACCGATGTGAGCCAGTTGGGCATGCGATCCCAGAGACTTTTGGAGATCCTGTAGCATCCGAATTGAAGCCGCCATTTCCCCCTGAGACCACAAAACATTCGCGCTTTCAAACTTCACAGCAGCCGAAATATCAACGCCGGCTTCTTCACATGGTAGAACCAACTGGTTGAGATATGTCGACGTTGTAAGAGCATTCTGAAGAGCGCCATGCAGGCGGCTCATTTTAGATGAAGCTAGGAGCGACCGGCTTTCAACAGCGCGAGCATCGCGAGGAGACGTTCTGAGCAGCTCTTGCAGCTTTGGTCTTTTACTCATTATACTGAAGATGGTCTCGCGACATGACATGATGTCCTTCACATGATCGAAACTAAGCTATATCAGCTTTGAAGGGACGAACACCTGCGCTACGGAATCACTGACCTCTCATAATGCATCCAGTGTTCGCGATCTTTGAACCTACCCAAGACTTCATACAGGTGCTCGGAACGTCTCGACGAGTAAACCTCATCTGCCTCTGCTAACGTTGCTAGACTGCCAAGAGTTGCGTGCAGCGACGATTTTGCTCCTTTGTCAAAGCAAAGTTGATTCATAGCTTCGCTAAACCCTAGATCAATTGCCAACTTGAGGTCTGACGTGTTTGAGGCACTGTTGATACCTTGAAATGCTCTGAAGACTGTGCTTGCACTGCTCACGTAAGCTACAGGGGCTGAGATGTCCCATTGTTCCAATTTGCGAGCAGTGCGTAAGACTGGATCGATGGCATTTCGCCCGGCATTTGCCATGGTGTTCAGCAGCGATTGAGATAAGCCGCTCAGATCGAGGTTGTCCAGTGCACATAATATGCTCTCTTCGTCTTCTTTGCGACCTACACCGAATTGCCGGATTTGTCCATCGTAGTAGGCACCACGAAAGGACAAACTTTTGAATCCCGCTTGTTCATAATCGAGTCGAGCCATCATTGAACTCAGACTCGATGGTTGCTGCACACCATAGAAAGCGTCCTGCTCATCGATATTCTCGTAAATGGTGAGAAGGAGATCGGCAGGTTCCTGAACTTTCAGTCCGGATGTGCGTCTTGTAGTCTTCAGCACCTCGGAATAGTCTATCTCGAGGAACATCAAAGCTGACTTGAACATGTAGCATTTGGTAGCTGCTTCGGCAGCCTCTTTATAATCCAGGTCGAGCCATCTTGCCCGGTCCGCCTTCGAGATCTCGTTTGGTAGTGGCTGAGACCTCAAGTAGAGTATAGCTTTGAGTAGTATTTGGGTCGAGCGAATCACTGTCTCTCCGTTGCTTGCGCATTCACTGAACCAACAATGACAAGCCTTTGACATAATGTGTTTCGTGATCTGTTGACCGCCACACTCCCGAAGAAGTACAAGATGCAATATATATGGAAAAGCTTGCTCAGCAAAGCCTCTGACAGATCTAATGATTAGGGCTAACTCCGATAATAATGGATCGTTAGCAGCTGTATGTGCAAGGGCGGTGCATAGTGCCTGGACCCATTGTTCGGCAGGTAAATTCTTATTGAAGGCTATTTCTTCTTGGAGCATCGTACTATGTGGCGCATGCGCTTCAGCCGCAGGTGAACGATAAGGTTTCCAGAGCAAAGCTGTCATCAAAGAGGTGGGAAGGTAACGCTCGCATTCACTGAAGTCATTCGTCCCGCTTGTTCTAGAGACGATAGATCTTAACTTAGCTTCACCCTTCCCCACTCGGCTACTTTGGCTTTCCGTAAGAATGTCGCATAAGAGCTGAAAGATGTGTTTCCGCGAGTGCGACGAGGCTGGTGTTGCTTGATCTCCTGTCATTTCACGTTCGAGATCTGGATGTAGTTCATACAATAGCGTTCGATCTATAAGACCTTGACCAGCATATGCGCGTCCCAGGACGCGACCAGCCCATAAAAGAAAGTTGTGTGATGAGATACCTCTTTGACACATATTCCAGACCACTGGTGCGTAGCATCGAGCTTGTTCATCAGATCCAAGTATGTCATCACGGAAGTCTGACGGTAAATCAAATGATGTACACAGGAACCTCAGTATCCTATCTTTGCATGGTTGGTCGAGAAGATTTCTACCCGATCGTTGATCTTCAAGAAGCTCCAGCAGGAGGTCACTCTCATAAGTACCCTTTCTGGTGTTGCCACCAGTTTGTATCTTACTCGCTGCATTGACTATCGTCTTGAAACATTTCCTTGACTCTTCTGAGAGGTGCGCCGATTTGTAATGTTCCAAGTAGGTAGCGAACCAAGTGTGAAAGGTTTGAGCCCTTGACATGGTGGCTCGGAACTGGCTCTCTTGAGTAGTGCTATCCTGCGTAGATTCAAAGAAAGCTTTCATTGAAGTTAGTGTAGATACTGCGTGGCCAATGAGGAATGAGGGAACTTCCTCGAGGTATTGGGAGCCATGTTCCAAGAGGTATTGAGAAAGTCCAATAGCTTCTTCTGCGCACTGAGCATCTGTAAGGTAAGGTTCCAAAGAATGCAGAGCCATTTCTAAGGGGTATTGCTCCCGTGCAGTTGTTCCTGCCATACATACCAGTATTCTAAGTCTTCGGAGAACTGAACATGCGTGCAGAGACCCTAACGCCGGATGAATTCCATCAAGAATTTCTCGATAGACAAAGACATAGAGTGCAGGTGTCCACAAAGATTCTGCATCATAGCCCGCACGATGACACAGGAAATCGATCTCATCAAACAGAAATCTGCTTTTGAATGAAGGCTGTTGACTTGATGGTAGGACTTTTTCTGGACTGGCACCAGACAATATTTGCTTATAGGTAGAGTATGCTTTGGAATACTCTGGATGCTTCTGAAAGCCTTTCTCTATTGGGTCGTCCAGATCCATAGTCTTGAAGAATACAGCTAATATTCTTGCGAAGTTCTCAACTGTAAGTGAGGAGTATCTCTCTTTGTCAAAACTACTGCGAAGACGAACCTCAGCTCTCGAGACCTGGGAGTCTGTTGATGGGCGTACTGCCACGTCTCGAGCAATGCTGTAAGCTGACGCCTTACTGAATGACTTCTCCAGTAATATCTCGAAAGCTACCCCCAAGTCCTCTACCAGCCGTGCCGCTTCGTCGTCTTTCCCTCGCATCATGATTTGCCCTACAACCTCGTCTCTCACGTCGACAAGAAGGTCCGAAAGGCTACTATAGGCGAATATAGAGTATGGAATGGTCTTCAAAGGCTGAGATACAAGCCATGTGTACAGTATCTGAGAGGAGAAGAGCTTGAATAGATCTTGTGGTTCCGTCAAATCAAGCGCAGCAGTAATATACTCCAGACATCTTCGTGCATGACCCTCGCAATCAGGTGCAACTCTTGGGCACTCGAGTATAGCGTAGACGCAGCGCCGCAATAGGGTTGACCAAGACGCAGCGAGCCGGGCGAGTACAAAGAGGCGCAAAGAAATACCCTCAATCCAGATCAGATTGTTTGGAAGAGTTGCTATCACATCTTCGAGAATATTTTCGTGCTCTTTGAGGACAAATAAACCGAATATGTCCGCGATATTACTTCCAATATGGAACTTCACAACCACGTTCCCTTCGCGGAGAACTTCGAAGAGACAAGTTCTCGCTGACTGCAAAGAAAGACTTTTGGCATACTCGGGGCGTATCTTGATGATTTCATGCAGCATAGATGAAAGGCATATGTGGACATGAGGTGAAGATATGCCTTTCTTGAGGGCAATGTTGATAAACCACGAATAGAGGGCTGCACCTGCATCTGCAATCTCACCAGCTTCTTTATCGGTCCACATATTGGCAAGGTAGGTCATGATCTCCAAGGAAACACCCATAGCGACCTCAGACCTTTCCGACTYGTACGGGCGAATGAGAACTTGTGCAGCATATTGAAGCAGAGTGTTTCCATCCTCTTCCGCGATCTGATTTTTGGATTCAAAGAGCTCCCTGAGAAAGTTTCTACTTAGGAGAAAGCCTTGAGAGGGCAGAGAAGTCAGATAATCGACGCTTGAAGACATGGCTTGCGCGACTGCAGATCCAGCGTCCACGGATGTTTCCACCTTGGACATGAAATAGACTTTGGCAGCTACTGAAGCGTGAAATGCGTTGGTATTTGTTGCTGCTGGAACCTCAACATGGATGTCGTCCACGGCAGAATAGTCTTCCCGACTGTTGCTCCTCTGTGACTCAAATTCGTCGTCCAAGTCCATTGCATTCTCTCCATTATTCAAGCCGTTCAATTCTTTCGAGCGCAAGACCCCATCCCAGAAGTCCCGGTCAAACCCTTGTGACATTGCAATCGTACCTTTAGTAAGTATATCTGTTCCTGTGATAAGCTGTTCGACAGAGACAGTGGACGAGCCGAAAGTAGCGAAAAGACCATTGGCCAAGTCCCGTCTCTCCCGGTGGTGGAGTATGCATTGTCTGAGACTACTCCTCAACTGATCTAAAMTGCTGCCAAGATGGTCTTTATTTCGGACGCCTTGCACTCTAAAGCTTGATAGTAGAGCATATCCAATGATGCTGAAGGAACCTGAGATGCGTATGATGTCGATGTTCATGCTAGAAGAATTCTCCGAAGTCGTTGGGAAATAATCCCGCAGAAGCACAGATGCCTCAGAGGCCATGAGCTCTAAAGTAGCCTTAGCAAGGTCCTGGAACTTCGCGTCTGTAATTTTGATACTCGATGCCTCGAACTTGGAAATGGATTGACGAGGAGTTTTGTCTATAGATTCGTCTTTGGCCAGCAGCAGATACCTCATGAGCTCTCGATCCCGCTGACACCTCAGCCGTGTCTGGGAAAGTAGTCCAAGGTTCAAGGCAGGCTGCTGACTAGCTTCAGGGGGGGTAAGGCCAAGACACGTGCATATCAATCTCAATATGCAGGATACTGAGTTCTGTTGAGCTATGTACATCGCATGATGGCGATCACTCATTTTGGCTATGAAGTGTTAGTCAAGATCAGGCGCTTAAAAAGCAATGGGACAGACCTGGGCTCCATCGACCGAATAACCACCGAAGAACGCTATCGAATGGCTCAGAGGCAGAGCTGAGATGCTCTCGACCCCTGAGGACAAGCAATATTGTCCAGAGGGTTGTTGAAGAATCGTCGCATTCGGCTGGACCATTAAGGTCGACGGACTTAATCATACTCTCAACGAGGTCCGCGATGTTGGGGTATTCTACAAGGCCGCAATCAAGAAGAACCGCCATGAGTTGGCACGCTGCTCTGCCAGTACTTGTAGATGTGACATGTCTTGCTACTAGGCGCCATACTTGAAGCCAAAGGTCTTTGAGGCTTGCTGCGCATGCTGCTTGCTGACTTGCGGCACTGTTGACTGTCAGTTGGATCGAGAAAATAACAACTTAGACATACGAATYCATGACTACCATAGCCCAGGATATTATAAGGCTGTTATCGTCTGAAAGGCACAGTAATAGCGATTCCAGTCTTCCTTGCAAAGCACCTTCTTCAAGCTCGAGCACGTCGAAAACGAAGACCAGCATTTGCAAAGCGTACAATTTGTCAGACCCTTTCGCAAGATCAAATATGTCATCAATGGGGCGAGTCAATCTCTGGCGTTTGGGTTTATTGCCCTCAGCATCAGGCCCCATAGGATGGTCACGTGTTGTGGTGTTAGCCTCCAATGCCACTATAATTGCAGCGCTGGTTGAGATTAAGCACCAAGGATGTTCTGCTCTGAAACATCCTGGCCGTACACCAAGTGTTCTCGTGCTTAACGGCATCTGGCGAGTTGCGCTGCATGTGCAATCGCAGAACGCCAAATCGTCAAGTTGTAGCTGTTCCCTGTCTCTGCGCAAGGAATAGTCGTTACGCAGAACCTCCACCAAGGCGATTAAGGCTGCTTTGTTGTCGCCTGCCTGATCCAAACGGATAATACGAGGCAGAAGAACTTCTCCATAGATTAGAAGTATTAGCAATGCATCTTTTAGTGGAGCGTCTTTCGCTTCCCAAAACCCTCGTATCAGGGGTARCAACTGGGTCATCACTTGAGAAGCAAGTTTAATGTCGTTGGCAACAATTCGGGACATGATTGAATTGATACATTCCAGAGCGGCCTGTTGGATCTTACTGACTTTTGGGTACGAGTGAAGCAATTCCACAAGAGTTGTTAAAATAACATTTGCTCTGTCAAATATAGGAGCGTTTGGCACCGAAGTCAAATGCTGCAAACAAAGAACGAGGTCCCGGTCACACTCTCTAAGTCGGGGATAGGCTGCACTTCGCTGCGATGCACGGCTTTCAGACTTAAGACCAGGGTCTCCTGCTATGCTGGGAGTGACGGAGCGGCTGGCGTAATTTTGAGTCAAGTTGATTCTGTGAGCACCATTCGTCCCATTCATATGACTGGAATCACTCGATTCAGCTGGCCTCATCAGGTCTCGTGCTGTTTCAAGACAGAAGTCAACTAGCTCGTGCCATTCATCACCCAGGAAATGCTCTGGATGAGCCTTGTATTCCAAGAGAGTCGCAAGCGCTTTGAAGTAGTCGTTCAGAAGAGGCTCGCAATAGCCCGCGTCCGCCGTGGGCAATGTTTGAATGATGTGTTCCACTAGAGCTTTGACCGTTTTGTAACGCAGTTTTTGTAGGGCTACTTCGACAGTAACCCGAATGACTCCTGCACACGCTAGCAAACGGGCTTCGATTCTGGGCTTTGTGTACTTGGTAGCTCGGACAATATTGGACACCTCCAATTTAGCAACACGAAATACAGCTTCCAAGATGACATGGTAATTATCGTCTTTGAGCTTTTTGCTGTTTTCCATCAATTCTGGCAATTCGTCTGATAGCTCAAAGGCAGGTACACTCACAGCTGCGAGCCTTGACGATTCTCACTGATAATCTTCTTCAATCCTATTTGGCATTAGTGGGACTCTAGATCAATGGAACAACCATACCAACGAGGCCAGCCAATCGCTCATCTACCTTTTCAGAATGTACTTTTGCTGGTACAAATCAATTTATGCTAATCCGTATTTCTGGTTTAACACTGACCGAGTGCATCATTGATATCTTTCCTGCCTTTGACCTCCCCCATCCTGGGATCTGAAATGCCAGGCCGTTGGGGAAGGTCAACGTCTCAAGCGGAATTGTCATTCCTGTAGATTTCACGCAAAACCTCTCTTTAGGATTGACTTTTTGAGCACACGATATCACCGCATTTGTATATATAACAAGACGAAATCCTTTACCGGTCTTACATGATGTCCAGATAATTGGTGATTGGATGGTGTTAACCAATTTTAAGGCGACGGGACATCCGAGCGCGTTTGTTTGCCGATCCCTAGTCGCGTCCTCTTCGAAAGACAAGCCTTTCCAACAATATCAAACTTTCTTCTCCGCCTCACAGCTCTATGCCCATGGCAGACGAGGATGGGTTGGTGGGCCTGCGAGGCCTTCACCAAGACCTCATTGCTCTAGAGGCGTCTCGGTTGCGCAATATTGACCAACTCTGGACCGATCTAGAGAGGCGCGTCGGCGAGTTCAGACAGCTTCTCGACAAGCCATCGAAAAGTGATGCGAGCCGCAAAACGCTTCAATCTGGTGAGAGATCATGCTTCAAGCAATTACAATAGCGTTTGGGTATTAATCAGACTCTTCAATGCAGGAAAGATCACAGTGGATGAAGAAGAATTTTCRCTAAACAAAGAATTTCAAGAGAGTGCCACTGTATTAGCGGATACATTAGACCTCGACGAGCTTGAGTCTGCCCGGCTTCTCCTTGAATCGCAAGAGGAGGCTGGACTTCTCGACAGGTCGAGTTTCGCGACTGCGGTGATAAACTTCCACGAACGCAGACAGCTTCTGTTAGAATGCCTTCGCCTCCTTCTGAAGCAGTCAGTGGCTCCGGAGCTTGGAGAGGATATACGTGACATATCTAGTCAGCTAATAACCTTGATTTTGGAAGGCAAAGATGGTCCGGTCCATCAAAGATCGTCCTATGCGCAGAAATGTCTTGGGGCAATGGCAGATATTGAAAAATGGCTATTTGCATTGGGAGAACGTCAACAGGCAACATTGGCCTTGGGTCAGACCCTAGAACCAGACGCGAGCGAGGTCATGAAAGTTCAGCAACGGAGCCTTGAGCAGCAGCATGAGTCACTGGGCGCCATCGTCACTTATCTCATAAAGGCAAATCGGACTGGGATCGAAGATTTCTCAAAATTGCTAGAGCACATGGCAAGAATAGATAGGTGGAGCGATCATGCAGTGCACTATGTTTTGATCATTGCGGCATTTACGTCGCAGTTCGGGTCTTCGGAGGGAGGAGGCGATCTGCCAGACGTGAGACTACTCAACGATAGGATATTGGGAAGCAAAGACACGTCACCGTGGACATTACGAAATCTCCAGGCTACAACAATAGCCTTATGGCTTGCCGAATACTCTGGATGGTATCTCGAACAGCCAACTGGGTTCGAGCTCGAACAGGTCAAATTCGAAGCTGAGGCTCGCAGCCGCTCAGATTCATTCATTGAAGCACTCCAAGACGGAGCCTTTCAATGCATATTGACTATATGTTCGCAATTCATACCTAATGAATGGTATGACCCAGCGAGGCATGGTCTCATCCAGCTATTGCTTCGTGACTCTCTTCCTCTCCAACACAACTCAGCATCGACCACGCCATATTTTCAGGAACTCTTAATGGAGCAATTTGAGGTTTTCGTAGACGCCTTCATCACTAACATGCCTGATACACTACGCAGACTTAAGMTCGAAGAGGATGACCAAAGAAAGAAATTTCGATCTGCGTTACAGTCCAACGTACCAGGTGGTGTCACAGAGCAAACATTTCACCTTGAGAGATTCCTTTTAATCATATCTTTCTCTTTTGATGGCCGTGCTGAAGCGGCGCAGGCCTTCTGGAGTGACTTGGATAGTAATCTTTATGGATTCCTGCAATGGGCCTCAAAGAGACAGTCCACACCTTGCCTTGGTGCTTTCTGTGACATGCTTCGCTCGATATCGCGTGACGAAGACTGCGCGGCTTCGGCCCATAGATTCTTGCTTGAAGAAAGCACTATTACTTCCTCTAAGATACGCCGACTGAGTTCTTTAAGCTGGGCTCAAATATTCGATGAGCTTAATGTCTACATCTCGAAGCTCCGTGAGCAGCCCGTGGGCCTTCGACAAGCAATAAAATACGGTGCCAGTTCGAATTCTGATGATATCGTGGAGCCAGAGAGTCCCTACATGCTCGAAAGCTACATGAGACTGATGGCGCACCTCTGCGAGCAGAGTGCTGAGGTGAGAGTGTGGATAATATCTCAACCAAACTTCTCGATATTTGAGGTGCTTTTCCAATTATGCCACAGCTCGGTTCCAGCCCGTCTACACGCCTGTGCCTTTACGGTCATCCGTGCTATCCTGACTGATAAAACGACAGAGCTKGGCCTGTCGGTGTGGACATCCTTAGACCAGTGGATCTCCGGCAGGTTGTCTTCAGTGTTAAATCTGTCTAAGAACGTCGCAAGCACCCCAGTGCGTACCGAACAGAGCACATTAGAAGCAATCGCCGCAGACTTCGAGGAAGCGAAGGACTTCATCGACCTTTTGCAGAGGCTCATGTGCCCAGTGATCCAAGATACGACCCTGAACGACCGATTACCATTCCCAGAGACGCTAGGCTCTTCGTACCGAATGCCTGGTATAGAACCCTACGTCGACTTCGTCTTCGACAAGGTGTTCACTTCAACCACAGCACGCTACGAAGAGCCTCTTCAACAGAGGATATTGACCTTCAACGTTTTGAAGTTCGCTATCACGGGTCTGGCCACTTTCAATGAGGACCTCGTCGTTTTAGCTCACAAGTCGACTATACCTGTGGATGAAGCAATGAATACGTCGTCTTTGCTGACTTACGTCCGCCTCCATCCCTTTGCCCGCGTTATGGAATGGATGTTCAACGAGCGCGTGCTGGCTGCTCTTTTCACGGCGGCTCATTACGATATTAGCGAGGTTTCTACTGCATCTCCAGAATCTCCGCTAATACTGTCGCTTTGTTGTAGCCTAGAAGTCATGATCCTGATAATAGACCTTCAGACAACATTCTTAGACATCGTGCGTCCTATGATCAAATTGCATTCCACTGGCCGCAAACAGCCTGTGCTAAACCCGTCTCTGGCATCTTTCGAGGATAGTATCGCACTCAACTTAGGAATCATCGCCGACTTGGGGCTATATGCTGGCGTTGGTAATCAGGGTCTTACCGTGGTGTCTCTAAAGCTGCTCGGCAAGCTTGCAAGCTCTAGGAAGCTCAACGTTTCCTCCAATGCTGCATATGGTCATAGACTGTATGGGAATCGCCTTATTAGTGCCATAGAGCAGCACGACGACGTGGAACGTATAGCTAGGTCATTGACTCTTGCGATGCACTTCGACCCCCGTGAGCTCAATCAAGGAATTGATGCGTCTGGCTGGACCATCAAATTGGTCATACTCGACTTTCTGCTTCATTGCTTGAATATTTCACCCGATAGGCCAACTCTTGCACATGCCTTACTCGGTTTCGCCTGTAAAGGAATGACAGTTGACGTGGAAGAAAATAGTCTTTTCGCTGATGGTCGGTCTCTTTTCCATGCAGTACTAGAGGTGGTTCTGAATTATCCAAATGGTAACGAAGACACAATGCAAGGATGGTCACTAGGCCTTAAACGAAGGGCTATGCAGGTATTGTCAACTCTGTGGAACTCACCTCTCACATCCATCTTCACTTTATCCGAATTAAGAACAAATGACTTCCTGTTCGCGTTGTTTTTGAGGCAGGCTCCGATAGGACCAAGCACCACATGGGATGGACGATTATTAAAAGACGCCGACTTTCTGTTCACAGAGTCTGCAGACGCGCTCGTGCAATACCTCTCGCACCGTTGTTCATTACTTGAGTACACAAGTACAGAAACTCGGCTCGCTGCTATTGAAGGAGTGCCTTCATTGAAAGCTCGGATATTCTCTACATTACTTGGGTCGACGACTATGCCTGATGGGGAGCAAGTGGCAAACCCGACCATTTTCGATTTCCTGGACTTCATAGAGTTGGATGTCTCCCAGGGCATTGTTTCCCCTAAACTCAACTTTTTCGCCGGCTTAGACTTTAGTGTCGCTACTGTTGCCACTTTCCCCAATGTAGATGCCGGATGGAATAYGAAGTTAATTCGGGAGATCTTAGCGTTACAAATGAACCAACTAAGAAAATTAGGCAGATTCCAAGATCCGAACGAAGAGCAGCGGGCTAGTGAGGAGGCTGAGCAAATTCTTATATACTTTCAAGGTGAAGATAATCGTCTCAAGCTGGTCTCGGCAAAATCCAAGACAACAACGGCTTGGGCCGACTTGCTCATACTCGCGGTTGGAACCTCGGATCTTGAGCCCGGGGCCAGAGCGGCCTTAATACTGCAGGCTTTACAGCTTGTCGTTCCAAAAATTGAGGAATACGTAGTGACCAACGTAGGGGAGGCAATTAGCATCACAAAGCTAGTCTTAGCATTGTTGTTTCAGTTCGACTTTGAGTCATCTGCACTCGATAGTTCTAGAGCAGGGGATGTCGCCAATGACAGGCTCTTCCAAGTATTCCGTACCGCCTTGCGAGCGGTGAACAGGCCGGGTGTGGATGTGGATTTACGGGAGCTACTCTACCAAATCTGCTATCGTTTCCTCACTGGCATGTCCCAGGTATCGGACGCCCCAATTCGCCGTCGCCATGGCACACAAACACTGAAATCTACTGGAGAAAGAACCATGGATATCATATGTGACGATGCTTATGGGGCCTCAAGCTCATGTCAAATTTCGGCACTTCTTTTACTCGATGCATTGGCTCGTCTAGCTCAAGCGGATAGCTCAAATTATGTTATCGACTCCTTATCGAGAACGAATTTCGTCCAAGTCTTCGTTGAAAGCATTGAGAAAATACCACAGGAGTTACGAGATACACATGCCAAGGGTAAGCACCCCATGAAACGTTAGCTGAACAATTCTGAGAAAGCTCCCCCACAGATATCTCTCTCCTCATGTCTTATTACGAGAGCAAACTTTCCCTGCTTATGACGATCTCACAAAGTAGGATGGGGGCCGTTCATGTCATGAATTGCGGGCTATTCTCGGCGGTCCGCGCGTCGGGGCTATTTTCAGTCGATCCTGATATTGGTATCGGTGAGTTTTGCAAAAGAAATGTCTATATTCGAACTAACCTGCGTAGAAATAGACAACCCAGAGGCACTCACCAAGTATTATCGACTGCTTCTGTCTCTTACGCGGGTTATTGCCGCCATTGTCTTGAGCCGAGGGGCTCAGAACCAGCAGACCACCGATAGTGCGCGAGATTTCCTTATCGAAAATCGGCCTTTGGTTGTGTCAATATTCAAAAGGCAAGCCAGGATAGGAGGGGTGACTTTCGATAATGAAGGTGTAGATATTGAGGATCTGGTGGAGCTCTTAGTATTACTGATTGCGATGACGAAATTCTTGGATGTAAGTCAAAGCCACCAGTTGCCTTTTTTCGAGACTCACAACGTGCCTAGTACGAAGAACAACGAGATACCCAGAAGTCACGAAGGATAGGCTTTGTGTGATTAGGTATCACATCATAAAAGTAGTGAACATATACAAACCACATCCTAAGACGGTTCCTTGTCGCGTTACTTGAACGTAATCCGTCCCGTAGAAYGATCCAATAAATGATCATATACATGTAGGAGGCTAGGCCATTAAACGTGTACATTGCGTGCCAACGATGAATCTTGCCATCCATGGGTGGGAGTGCCTCATTCATCGATACCCCTGCTGTTCATAGATGGACGTCATCGTTGGTGATCAAAATGGAGATGCGAAGTATTAGGACCTATTGGAGTTCCTGCTATTCACACGTATGCCTGCCGCCTGTGTACATGGAGTAATGGGACTCGCCTTAATTCCGCTAACGCCGAGTAGGCTATGTCACGTCGATGATCTATTCCACTGCGCAGCCAATCACTATTATCAAAGCTTTACAACCTAAGAAGACACCGCATGTGTCTATTAAAAACCTAAATGCCATCGGCAAAGCATAGCGGAAGCAAGTCCGGCTTTGGCAAACAGTCCTACCCTCCCCAGCCAAAAGACGAGCCTTATCCTCAAAGGACCATTTCAGAGCTGTTCGCTACATCCAAGCAGGGGTCGAAAGACCGTGGGCTGGAGGACATCCCTGGAGCCTCTCCGAATAAGAAGCAGAAGCTCAATCACTCTACAGCAGAGTCAAACATGACTTCAACCTCACCTATAATAATACAAGAGGGTGATAGATTCAACTTCTCTAACCCCGCCACACGCAAGCTCCCCGAAACGATAGATCTTACCAACTCTCCAAATGCTAGCCCGGCTAAGAAGAAGGCGGTAAATGGACGGCCCACAAATATTACACCTCACACCGGTCCGAAGATGCTTACGGTGAAGGGTCTCAAAAAACATACGAAGCCTGACCCTGATGAGTACTACAACCGTGTCTGGGCACAGCTCGATACCGCACTATCGGCAATATTTATGAGAGAAAAGCTACCGTACTCTATGGAGGAACTCTACAGAGGCGTGGAGATAGTGTGCAAGCAGGGTCGAGCCCGCGAAATATACGAGAAGCTATGTGAGAAGTGCGCACATGCTGTTTCGACCAGGGTCAAAGAGCCTTTGCTTCAAGTATCAACTACAGACTCGTCAGTGGGAGTATTGAGTGCCATAGTTCACGCCTGGTCGACTTGGAGCAAACAAATGGAGACGATCCGCTCGATCTTTTTTTACCTTGATCGATCGTATCTTCTGCACTCGAGTCTTCCCCCAATAGATCAAATGGGCACCACAAAATTTCGCAATCACATACTCCGTGAAGAACAAGTCAAAGATAACCTTATCCTAGGAGCGTGTGTGTTGGTCCATGCTGATAGGCAAGATATTAAGGAAGCGCGTAATGAGCGTCTCTTTCGCGATGCCATTAAGATGTTCCATTCTCTTACAATATACGAGACATTCTTTGTGCCTCACTTGATGCAAGACTCAGAAAATTACTTCTTAGCTTGGGCAGAAAAATCTGTAACTGCAAACAACCTAGCTGGATATGTCGAGGAGTGCGGCAAACTTATTGAGCGAGAACTTCACCGTTGTGATTTGTACGACCTAGACCAAACAACCAAGAAACAGTTGGAGAAATACCTGGAAGACATCTTGATTGATAACAGACAAGCRCGTCTTGTTGAAGTAGACGATGTAGGAGGTCTACTGGGTAGCGATCGTTCTGATGCAGTGTCCCAGCTTTATGAGCTGCTGCAGAGGCGTAGCCTCGGTGAAAAGCTCAGGCCTGCCTTCGAGGCTTTCATTATCAAGCAAGGCTCTTCCATCGTCTTCGATGAGGCTCGAGAACAAGAAATGGTCATAAGGCTTTTAGATTTCAAGAAAAAGCTGGACTCGGTCTCGGAACATTCATTTCGAAGGCATGAAGGGCTGGGCCACACTCTTCGCGAAGCTTTCGAGACTTTTATCAACCAGAGCAAGAGAAGTAATATGACATGGGGAACAGATAATCCGAAGCCAGGAGAAATGATTGCAAAGTACGTCGATATGGTGTTAAAAGGCGGTAGTAAAGCCATACGAGCCTCTGGAGTCTCACAAGAAGGTACTAAAGCAGCCGAAAACGAAGACGCTGAAGGGTCCAGCGAGGACGAGGACGTAGAAATTGGGAGACAATTAGATCAAGTCCTCGACTTGTTCCGATTTGTGCACGGCAAGGCCGTGTTTGAAGCGTTCTATAAACGAGATCTTGCACGCCGACTTCTGTTAGGCAGAAGTGCAAGCTCCGACGCAGAGAAGAGTATGCTGACGCGTTTGAAATCCGGTACGTGGGCGAAGAACATGTCTTCTTCTGTGTAATGTTATGACTAATGACTCACAGAATGCGGTGCCGGCTTCACTCACAACCTGGAGCARATGTTCAAAGACATTGAAATGGCAAGGGAGGAAATCTCATCCTACAAGTCCATGCTTGAAGAAAGGCAAATCAAACATGACTTTGATCTAAGCGTCAATGTTCTGTCCTCGGCTGCATGGCCGTCTTATCCCGACGTTATCATTAATGTACCGGAGAATGTTCTGAAAGCCACTGCAAGCTTCGAGCAGCACTATAAGATGAAGCATTCTGGTAGGCGGTTGACCTGGAAACATGCCTTAGCCCATTGTCAATTGAAAGCAATATTCCCGAAAGGCCCCAAGGAGATCGTTGTCAGCTGCTTCCAAGCCGTCATTCTTATTGCTTTCAATAAGAACGAGTCGATGTCTTACAGCGATCTTCAAGCCGCTTCTGGTCTCGGTAAGGGGACCTTCAAGCTAACAATTAGTGTGCCGGCATCGCTGACCGATCCCAGATGATGTCGAACTTCAGCGAACACTTCAATCCCTTGCCTGCGCTAGATACCGAGTCCTGAGTAAGAGTCCCAAAGGCAAGGACGTCAACCATGGCGATGTTTTCACCGTGAACCTCAACTTTTCTCATCTCAAGTACCGCATCAAAATCAATCAAATACAAGCCAAAGAGACGAAGCAAGAGAATCAGCAGACGCACGAACGGGTCGCGGCAGACCGTAACTATGAAACGCAAGCCGCCATTGTCCGCATAATGAAGAGCAGGAAGAAGATTACGCATGCAGAACTCGTTTCCGAGGTGATTACTGCTACGAAGACTAGAGGTGTTCTGGATCCAGCGGATATCAAGAAGAACATTGAAAAGTATGTGGACTTATTACCGCTATGAATGGACGGTGCTGACATTCACAGGTTGATTGAGAAGGACTACATGGAGCGGGACGAAGAAGGACGGAACGTTTACAATTACGTAGCATGAGCATGAGCGTGTAACAGCATCAGCAATTTTCGACGGAGAGTTGTTAGCTATGAAGTGGCTAGATAATATCATACACAGTTCTACATGAAATTTCAACAAACCATCGCGCGAGATCAAAGCCACGCTGATGCCTTCGAACCTCCTTAAGGTAGGAAAGAGACCTACGCCAAGCTATACTAACTGAAAATGGTTAGCCTAGCCTTGTACTCCGATAAGATTATCTCTAGGTCAGGCATAACTTGACATCTTGACATCTCTCACCCCTCCAGTTCTATGACTACCGCGCTGCATGCGCCAATTGGCATAGCAGCAGCGACAGCCAAAAGATCACGGGCTTAAAATATGCTCTTCCCACCCAACAACCACCCTTAAGATCTAATCATCCAACACCGCATCCTCACGCCCGGTCCTCTCAATTGATCGCGCAACAACCCCCTTTCACCCTCAACAACAACACGCACCCCTCACCATCCCAATGCCCTTCCCCATCCTCCTCCTCCCCGGCGAACTCCGAAACCTCATCCTCCGCTACCTCCTCACCCACACCACCCCCATCCACACCACATCCGCCAACAACCTCTTCCCACCCCGTCCCACCCCTTTACACCTCACCCCCTCCATTCTCTCTACCTGCCACCAACTCCACGCCGAATCCCTCTCCATCGTCTACGCCGAAAACACCTTCCAAGCCCACCCCACCTACCTGACCTCCATCCTCTTCGCTATCGATCCCTCTCGTCCCATTACCTCTCCCCTCCATATATCCTTAGTGAGAAGATTTCATGTAAGAGTGAGGTTGGATTGTGATCCGTTTTACACGAAGGAAGAGGTTGTGAGGGCGTTTGAGGGGGCGGAGAGGTTGGAGGTGGAGGTTTTTAGGGCGAGTTGGGGGTTGGGTGG
Source organism: Cladonia macilenta KoLRI003786 (assembly GCA_000444155.1). Lineage (NCBI taxonomy): Eukaryota > Fungi > Ascomycota > Lecanoromycetes > Lecanorales > Cladoniaceae > Cladonia > Cladonia macilenta. Next base: position 945,263 of record KE598566.1, read on the forward strand.
GTATGAGGCTTTGGAGGGGTATGCGGGGGTGAGGGGTGTAGGGATGGCGAAGATATGGGGTAGTGTGGGGAGGGGGTTTGCGAGGTGGTTGGAGGGGGTTATGGAGGGGCGGGTGGGGAGTGTGGTGGAGGCGTGGGAGGGGGAGGAGGGGGAAAGGTATGATGATCGGTGATGGAGAGGGCAATGTTGGTCTGGGGTAATAGTGGCGCGGTGTGGGCGATTTGTTTGGGCGAGTCACAGTATATATATTGGGTTATGCAATGGAAGAAGGTTTGATGTGGATTCGATGTGGGCATAGAGATATCAGCTGAGTTGGATCTAGAGATCCTTGGATATATGACTTTTTCTCTGCCAGTCTAAGCAATCTTTGTCAAGCTGGTTATCTTCCCTCAGATTCTTTCATTATTGCTCGCCGATACGCATTGCCTGGTCTTCGGGCGTTGGATTTGCTTATCACCCTCGGATAGTCCAGCCAAATGATATATCCCCATTCTAAAATTTCACCAACGAACCGCACTTTCCATAATGGAGCAATTGAACGGTGCGCTATTTATTATCGAGCACTTGGAAGAACGCCACACATTATCGAGCACAGCTGAATCTCTCCCTACGTGAGGGCAATCTGCGATTATCAGGTGTCCTAGCTTATTGCTGTGATGTCCGCCAATTCTTTGGAAGATAATTGGTGAACGAGAGAGCACCAAGGAAGCTTTTTGAGGAGTCACAGCATGCATATACGCGAGCATGTGGCTTGCATATTGCTTCCTGAACAGTTTCATCTGAGGCAAACGACGTTCGAGACCGCTCTAGGAAGCATACAAAAAGTAGTTGGATAGCCCCGTCTACTATTTAGTTCCTATTAGTTACAAAGCGGGATGCAAGCATTATCGTGCCTGAAAAAATTCTATGCTAGCGCGGATGGTCTGCGGGACCTCGCGCACCTGTTTTTTGAAATAGACATATCAACCATTTTTATAAAGCTCCACTATTAACTATCTATATAACCTTAAATCGGGTAGGATTAAAGCTATATACATCAAGTAATTATTTGCCCCTATTTACCCTATAGTAAAAAACCTTATCATTGCCCTATAGCCCTATAACTATAATAATACCTACCCCTATAACTATATATATAGTACCCTATTATCCACTATTTATTTAATACTAAAATAGATTATACTATTTAAGTTATATATTTAAATATTTATTTACCCCTATTTTTACTTTATTAATAGTCTTTATTATTACTTTATAACTTTATTACTACTATAGTACCTCCGCTGCTTAGTAAGTAAAGCTATATTAATATTAAAAAATACTTAGGTAGTACCTAGGCTATTAATTAGCTATTAATAATAGTATAAAAAGTAGATAAAGACTTATTAAGTATATACTAAGCGCTAGGGGTAGAGCAGAGGTATTTTAGTAGTAATAGAGTTATAGAGTAATAATAAGGGCTGCTATTAGAAGGAAAATAGGGGCAAATAGATATATATATATAAAGCTTCAATCCTGCCCAATGTGGGGTTATATAGATGGTTGATGGTGGAGCTCTATAAAAATGGTCGATATGCCTATTTCAAAAAACAGGTGCGCGAGGTCCCGCAGACCATCCGCGCTAGCATAGAATTTTTTCAGGCACGATACAGCCGATTAACCATCCTTGGATCGTGGTCACACCAATTTAGCTGATGCATTGGACCCATGAATGGGAATTGCCGCCATCCATGAAAAGGTGGAAAAACCTTCCGTCCATGGATGGAAGGTCGTCATCCATGGATAGAGTGATCCGCCAATGAGATGCAACATAGCCGGTGGTTAGTGCGCATTGGCTCTGGGGTATTAATCGCATAACAGGGGTATCTTGATGCATGAGTAACAATAAGCTAGAAATTTCGATCTTTTTCTACCTTTGAGAATAGGTTAGTCTTTTGTAGCACGTGTATGAACGAGTTCCCTAACGTTTGCCGCAGCTATTTGTCTATGATTATTGTTAATTAAGCAGTAAGCTCACCCCGCCTATACATAAAATGTCACACTCTACCACAAGGGCCCTGTTGTTTTAAATAGAAAGGCTTTAGGTAAGAAGGCTATGCCTCCCCGTTTTGTGGCTTCCTAACAGCGCTAGGGCTGCAACGGCGGAGGCAAGCCAGAGGTAAGACTCTAAAGCTGAAGATTCAACCACCAAACAGAAGACATTGATAACGTGCCAGCAGAGCAACAATACTAGGAAGGTAAATCTAGGCGAGTATGGCGCCCGTTCAACGAGCTGAAGCTGCCATTTTCCTCGGCTGGCTTCCATCTACGTTTTGGGAAGGCCACAATGCTTTTTTTCGGCTTCTGCCATCATGGCATCAGTACTAGTCACTTATCGAGAGGTGATCGACGAGTGTCGCGCCGGTACAACAAGCTCAAGCTGACAACTTTTAGGCTGGTTTTCAGCTACGTTCTGGTAAGCCACAATGCGTTTCCTGCTACATCCATAGCATAAGCACTATTCACCTATTGAGAGATGATTGACGAGTGTGGCGGCAGTTCAACAAGCTGAAGCAGCCAGATTTTGGGCCATTCTTCAGCTATGTTCTGGAAAGCCACWATGCGTTTTTTCTGCTGCTACAACAACAGCATAAGTGCTAGTCACCTTTCGAGAGATAAATAGAGCTCAAGGCACCTTTCAAGAGTTTTCGCTCCGTCAGCTTCAGTGCATAAACAATACCAATTGCCTTGAGCATTGACAAAACCTTTCAAAGCCATCGAGCTTTGCATCCTTACGACCATGTCTGACGATTCTGTTCCAGCAGCGGCCATTAAAGGTGGTGGACTCATCCAGGATACTGTTGCAATGCTAGGACTTGATTCTATGGATAATCAGTGCATTGCCTGACCTTCTAAGGTCTATGGATGATGCTCTATATATACATGAAGCGCAATGACTATTAGAATAGGGGCAGAATATACTAGAATAGTTATAGTATACTAGATAAAAAAAAATAAAGAAACTAGCTAAATAAGTTAATAAAAAGGGATAATAAGAATAGATAATATTATAATATATTTTCCTAGCTTAAGTAGCAATCTAATTAAACTAAAAAAATATAATTAAAAATATTTATTATATTAARTAGCTTAATAAAGTTTTAATATTTTTAATTAAATAAGGCCTTAATAAGATTATTAACTAGTATTTTTATAATTAGGATTTATTAAATAATAATTCTTTTTTCTTATACTTTTTAATATAGCTAGTAACTATAAATATTAATATATCTTAAATATAWTAAAAGCTTTAAAATCTCTTTTTAAATAAGCTTTAGTATTTATTAATTATTATAATTAATAACTATATTTTACTTAATATTAAATTTAATATTTTTAAAAAATCTCTTTTATTATAAGGTTTACTTAATTATTTTTAATAATACTAGTAGCTTTATCTTAATATTTAATATAATAATAATAGCTTTATTTATTTAGTTTATATAATTAAATAAGGAATCTAAATAAAGACTTATATATTTTAAAGTTATTTATAAATATAGTATCTAAGCTTAATAAGAAAATAAGATTATAATTTATTTAAAAAAATTTAATAGCTAAGTATTTTAAATAATATAGATAAGAAAAAACTTAATTAACTATATATAAATAAATTAATAAGGAATTAGTAAAAAATTAAGCTAGTTTAACTATAATAAATAATATATTAAGCCTAATAATAATAGTTATAAATATAAATAATCTAATATATTATTAATATATAAAAATTTAATCCTTAATAATAATTTTATTATATAGGACTAGTTTATCTAATAATATTAGTATCTTATAGTAGAGTATTATAATAATAATATTATACTTCTTAATAATCTTTTTAATATATAAATTCTAATATAAATAGAGTATATTATTAATCTAAATAATATAAATTCCTAAGAACTAATTAAGATTATTAAGATTATATATTTTATATTTTATAAATAATAAAGCTTTAAATTTTAAGTACTTTTCTTTATCCTAAAAATAATAAARTATAATAAAATTATTAATATAAAAGAAAAGGATAAGTTAATTATTAATAAAAAAGTAATCTACTCTTAGTACTAAATATAAATTAAGATTTAATAATATTAATATAACTTCTTATAACTATAAAAGTAGAGATTATTTAAGTCTATAAAATACTTTAAGTAGGAGGTAATAATAATTTTTAAACTTTAAAAATAACTTAATATTTTTTAAATATTTAATAAAGACTTCTTTATCTATAATACTATTAATAAAGATATTTATTATATTATATTATTTAGCTTTAAGTTTAAAACTTATAATAATAATTATAAATACTTAAAATATATAAATAGTTAGTATAATAATAATAATATCTTACTTTATTTTTTATAAATCTCCTTTAATATATAGCCTTACCTTATATTTTATAAAGTAGTTTATATTATTAAATTTATATTTAAATACCTATATGAGAGGAAAGATAGATTTTTTAATAGATTAAATAATAAGCTTAAAGATACCTTTAAAGTATAGATATTTAAATTCCTTATTAATAACTTAAATAAATTAAGTATTATAAAGGTATTTTAGTATATTTTTCTAATTCTTTAATTCTTCTAAGAAATTATTATAGTATTATAAAAWTTTTAATTTTAGGATAGGATTTATAATAAAAGTAAAATAATAGTTAAAATATTAATTTATATTATTAAGTATAATAGTATAAGTATATTACCTATTTCTTATCCTAATAAATATAATTAAGATATTATTAAGATTTATAAAGATCTTAGTTATATATAATATTATTACTTTTATTAAATAATATTCTTATTACCTTTTCTTAATTATTTTTTTAATATCTTTTTTAATATCTTTTCTAACTACTTCTCTAGAGATAGTATTTAGTAGTAATAATAATAATTCTAAGATAAATCTACCTATATCTAATAGTAGTAGGGTTATATATATATATATAAATATAGTAATAACCTTATTTAACTATTTATTAAATAATATTATTATTATTATTATAGGATAAAGTATTAAGATTAATAATTCTTCCTTATCCTAATTATAAGTAATAAGGGAATTTAGGATATCTTATAAAATTTTAATAATATAATAAAGGTCGTATTCCTAGACTAATTAAATAATATTAATATTATTAGGTTAATAATATATCTTTTTATTAAATTTAATATTTTATATATATATAATATCCTTCTTAAAAGGGATCTAAATATAGTAGATATTTTTTAAATTATAACTTATTAAATATCTAAAATATATATACGCTTAAAGCTTTTAAAGCTTTAGAATATTATAATTAAGTAAATATACTTAATAACTATATAATTTTATATAAATAATACTTAACTTCTTTTTATATAAAGACTTAAATAGGATGATACTAGTTTTAAAAATTAAAATATAATTAAGGATATAAATAACTACTAATATTATTTCTAGCTATAAATTATATAGTAATTTTAAAGCTATTTATATATAATATACTTTAATAATAATTATCTTTTTAGAGTATTTAATTTTATTATTTTAAGTTAGGATATAAAAAGTTATATATTCTAAAATAATTCCTTTTTTAATATAGATATTTTTAAAGGCCTTTTCTAAGGCCTACTTATTATTAGTATATATAAATAAGACTTATATTTTATAATAATACTTAGTAAGATAKACTATTTATTAAATAATTTTTATAACTTTAAATTTAAGAGTATAAATCTAAACCTAATAATAATTAATAACTAGATAAATAAAGTAGCTAATATAATAATATTTATTAAAGGTAGTATTTATATATATAATATTATAAATACTTTAAAGTTATTACTTCTTAAAATAATCTAATATACTTTAAATAGCTAGTATATCTTATAGCTCTAAAATTTATCTTAAGTATATAATAACTTTAATTTAAATCTATTAATAATAGAAGATAGTTATATAATAATATTAATACCTATATAACCTATAATACTATATAGATAATTAGGTATTATTTTAAAAATTTTTAGTAAAGTTAAGAAGGAAGTTAAAAAAGCTATCTTAAAAATATTAATACTATTTTATATATAAATTTATAAAGAAGAAGAAGAGATAATCTTATTTATCTTTTCTAAATAAATTTTTAACTTTTTTTAAGAAGTAGATTTTAGTATAATAGATATTATATATACTATTAATATAAATAATAAATTATAATATTTAACTATTTAATAATTATTATAAGATTATAGTAAGTAGAAGTAATTCTTTTATTAATTATTATCTATATATAAAGTATTCTTTTTAATATTTTAATAGATATTTCCTTCTTTTACTTAACTAAATAAGACTAAATTTATAAAAAATCTTAGTANAGCGTTACCTCTATACTAAATTATTATAAATATATAATTAATTTAGGACTAATTTAATTACTTAATAAATAAGGGTATAGATTTTTTTTATCTTTACTTTCTTTCTATTATTATTTTTATTTATTAATAATAATTTTAAATTTTAGTTTCTTTAATACCTTCTTTACCTTCTTTAAAATCTTAGCGTTAGGTTTTTAGCTGATGTATTATATTTTTTTATAAAGGTAATAATATTTATACTAAGAATATATCTTTTTATAAATATATTTCCTTTAAGGATACTATAACGCGTCTAAGGATTATAAATTATAGGATATAAAGTATTTAGGGTCTAGTATATATCCTTATAAAGAGGTAATAGCTAAAAAAGGATATTTAAAAAATTTAGGATTAAGTTATAATACTTATTAAATATATTTAATAACTTCTATAAATTTTARTTTTATATTAATAAGTTATTTTTTTTAAAAAGAGTAGAATATTATTAATATATAATATAAATTAACTTATTTAAGACTTTAGAGGAAGTGAGTTATTATTAATCTTAATATAATATTAATATAATTAAATATAGTTAGCTTTATATAAACTTTTTTTTATTTTTAAAACTACTTTTTATTATTTTTTTTTCTTAATAATTTTAAATATAGAGTTTTATATTAATTATTAACTTCTATAAGTTTATTATTTAAATTTAGAGTAATTACCTTTTATAGAGTTTTAAAGGCTTAATAAGAATTATTTTTATTAAAGGTATATAATAAATAATTAGCTAAGATAAAATTTTATATAAAATAAAATATTATAATAAATACTTTTTATTAATTTTTATATTTTATTATATTTTTCTTATATAGCTATAATATATTTTAATATATATATAATTTTTCTTTTAGTATATTATTAATAGCTATAATCCTAAGTAGTATAAATAATTCTAAATAACTTAGTTTAATTATTTTAAAGAAATTTATAAAGTCCTAAATTTTTATTTATTATATATTAAATTTAATAATTATAAGCTACCTAATTTATTATAAGGTATTTATAAGGAAGATAATATTTCCTATAATTATTAATAAGTTTATAATATTAATTAATAACTATATAAAATTATTATTATTTTAAATAAGGTTAAAAATTTTCTATAATAATTTATTACTTAGTAATTAACTTAAGTAAGTAAATAAAATAAATTTAAGCTTATAATTATTATAATATTAAGATTTAATTTTATAGATAATTAATATATTACTTAACCTTTTAAGGTCTATAGATAATACTTTATATATATATAAAGTATAATGATTATTAGAATAGGGGTAGAATATGCTAGAATGGTTGYAGTGTACTAGATAAGGAAAAATGAAGAAACTAGCTAAGCGAGTTGACGAAAAGGGATAACAGGGATAAGCGATATTGTAACAGATACCTTTGACGAAAGGGACCACTACTACCAAGCACAAGCTAGTACCCAACCTCCTCCGTCCCTGAACCTTCGGGAAGCACATGCCCATCTCATAAATGAGATCTACGATCAAGGCAATACCAAATCTTGCACCGCGAATGCAGCTGCTGCAGCGTTCTGGTACGAGGAGAAGGCTGGACGCCGCGAAAAGGTTTGGGGATCAGCTGGCCCTTCACGCCTCTTCATCTACTAGCTTGCGCGTGGAGGTTACAAGAATGACCATCATGATATTGAAGATGTAAAGGACAACGGCTCGAACTTAAGGGATGCTATGAAAGGCATTGCCCAGGTTGGCGCGTGCTCAGAGCATGATTGGCCTTTTGTCAATTTCAAAAAAATCGAACATGAAGTGTCATGCATCACACCAAAGCTCGGTCGCAAAGCTGTCAATGCCGAAGTGAAGAAGCGAAAGGATAAGGTTGTTAATACAAAGCCTAACGATGCTGCTTTCAGTAAGGCAGCCCCTCACAAAATCACCTCCTACTACCGCCTCGATCCCGACCGGCCAGACGCAGACGATAAAAAGCTGAACACAAGTCAAAAGGATTCAATCGGCTCAAAGCTTCTTGCCAACCTTAAGAAATGTCTCACCGAAGGCTTTCCTGTTGCTTTAGGCTTTTGGTACTACTTACCAGGCGACGAAATGTTTGATGAAGGAGAGAAGCCATTTGTTTTGAAAGATGTGTGGAATGCCAGCGGGTTCCCACGCCATACGTTTCCGGAAGACCTTCCCGCGAGCTTGCGCATCAAGGACAAGCATGGGGATTTTGATCAGCCGGGACATAGCGTTCTCGCTATTGGGTATGACGAGAACCGACAGCAAGTCCTCGTGCAAAACTCCTGGGGCAAGGAATGGAGCGGAAATGGTACCTTCTGGATGCCATATGCCTGGATCACAGACTTCGCCGCMACGAACGACTTCTGGACAATCAGAATTGATACACATACGCATCCAACAAAGCGTTGGCACGAGATCCATCAAGAGATTATGGCTGCAGCCTAATGAGAATGCAAGACGAGCTGGATTCGGAGGTAATCATTATTGGAGGTGGGATGGATCAGAAACACAATTGGACGGCTTATCGGTGGGGTGCACAATCCGCTTGAGTTGCCTGTAGCAGCTCGTTATAGTAAGCTATATGGAATATCAGAATGAGACTCTCTTTCAACTTTCCTGTGTAGAACTTACCTCCTTATTGTTCATTAGCATGGGGGTCAACTTTCGGACTTCCTTTTTGTGACCCTACGACTTTCCCCTCGGTTCTGCTACTGCTCCTGCTTTACGCATGGAGGTGCCGTTGATGGAATAAGCTCTGGGAATGCCCCGGGCGTCCTCATAGGGGATAGGGTGAAGTTTCGTGCCAGTATCTAGCGTTTTTCGCACCATTTTAGGTGGTGATTGAGGGTTAAGGGTTTATAACAGCACCCATATATAAGGGTTTACTACCCATTTTAATCCTTCGTCCCTCTCTCTCTCCAGCTGCAGCTCTCTATTCGAACATTTCGTTACCCACAAGGGTTATCCCGGAATATCTGGATCTTTTGATAGATGCTTTGGCAGTTCTCAGGAGCTTTCATAGGCCTGCACTCTCGCATTTAACGATATTCTGTATTCTTGCGCTGTACGGGAAATAGATAAATGATGCTGCATAAGCCTATCTAGGGATGAGCACTGTCTATTTACACAGGTGCTCATACAGGTGATATATAGAAAGATGCTAGAAGATACTGGCAAAAGCGGTGACGCAGGCGGAGCCGGCGATATGGGTGAAGAAGTGCTAATACGTAGAAGGGTTCACCTGGAAATGCCCTGGAAATGCCCTAAAAGCTCGTTTCCTAGGTGATAGGCCTAGTCGCCGAAGCTAAAATTTTGGTAGGGGCCCAGCTTTAGGGTCATCGTACACCGTAGGCTTCAGCCCTACAGGCTTGCGCCCCCTTGCCGCGCCCCATTTCTCCCTCTGTGCTACCTCTAAAGCGGTCCTGCTTCCTTTCCCTATCTGAAATGGTAACCCCCAATCCTAAGTTCAGGGTGTATATAATACATCCATAACAATTATACACCGAATTTAGGAACATGAATTCAGTTTCAAGCCGGAAAAAGGAGGTGAAAAAGGGCAGTATGAGATTAGGAAAGAAAGAAGGTTAGAAAAATGCTGACTACTAGCGCCAGCAGCGCAAATCCAGATTCAATGAATATCCTTGTTGTAGAGCAAGGCCGCTTCAGTGGGAGCGTGCAAGGAGCTGGGGGGAGAGAGCATCATGGAGTAGCGCAAAGGCGGTGCAAGTGGAAGCCTCAGACACGTCCAGCCTTCGGCTTGGGTTACCCTAGCTACGTTCAGCTTAAACCCCGCCTGCAGCCTACCTAGACCATGCCGGTCATAATCATGTTTGTTTCAATAGCTGGAAAATTGCTTCTGACCGCAAAGAATTTCGGTCTTTCCCTCCACCTCAATGCCTTTGGATTGAGGTTTTGTTAATTGGACTTCCCAGCTCTATTGTTTGTCACCTTGTACCCAAGGAAAAATGTGCTTCTATGATCAGTTGCGTTTCTCTTGTGGGGACTTCAAATGGAGTCATTTCCGTGAGCATTGTACCGGTGAATATCGAAGTGGTGAGACTTGTGGCTTGAAGATGGTCTATGCGACCCGCGACGTTGATTCCAAATGTCGCCTCTGTGAAAAAATTGACACCAAGATACGTCGTTCCATCGCCGAGCGCGATCGAGTCGCTCGCTGGTCGCGAGAAGGTTGCCGCCATGCGGCGTCCATCGAACACGCCAAAGACAATGTCAAGTCTCTGGAAGAAGAGATCCGCACTATTGAGCAATATAGAAGGGAGCGTGCACCGAGATACGGACCACCTGGTATAGGCCAGGAGGACGACGCAAACGTTAGGACTCAAGGAGTCCCTCGCCAAGATGCTGGGTGGGGTCTTTTAACAGCGGATCCCGAATTAGAAGAAGCTCTTCGTTCTCGCGGCTCCACTCTAGTGCGTTCTTCTAATTACATTCACATGGCCTGCCGAGTCTAATAAGATTCTAGCTTGATGTCGCCGATGAGCATGAATCCAAGTCAGATACATGCTCGGTTCTGTCTCCTAGTGATCAGAATTCTTCATATTGCAGCGGATCATCGATGACTTCACACGCCGTGGTCGGAGCACAAGCTGCCCAAGACGAGCTGTATATGATGCTTTCGGAAGATCTTGAGCTTTGTTTACTTTACGAGGACGCATTCCACGTGATGAGTATAGAAACATTCGAAAAACAATTTCCCAGAGTACTGAAGTCATATTGTACGGATTTGAGCAAAGAAGCCAGCAACGATCTGGAGAGAAAAATTATTCAATTCATCCGATCCCGATCAATACAGCACATTATCACCAGGCGCATCTGCGAAGCCTTTGGACCCGAAGATACCAGGGCAGCACAATTTGCCCGGCTTGAGCAGCAGCGCTACGAGAATAAGCCCTTGTTGGAACGATTCTTGAATGGAGATCACGCCTTCAACAAAGAGGCCTTATTTTGGCCAGATGAAAGCGATGATGAGACCGACTCTGATGCCGGATATGACTGCTCTAACATGGAACTTGTCCGGGACTTTCTTCTAGGAAAGGCATTCACCAATTACCAAATCGGCGTGCGTAATTTCATCACCGCTCACAAGAACAAACAAAACAACGTTCCTGGATCCAGCGCTGAAAGTAATCACAATGCAATTCTCGAAGGTAAGGATCCTACGTGGGGTCCTTCAATAGTAGGACAGCCGTGCATAGAACAAACATCTTCCATAAAGCTTGAGACACCCAATAGTCAAATGGATAAGAAGAGTGTGATGGTACATTGGCAATGTGTAAGTTCTGCGGATTATTGCCCTATATGCTGCTTTTGACTGATTCATACTAAAGAGATGTGGCAAGTACTTTCAAGAAGACATTGTTGAACCTTGGCCAGGATATGCAGATAAGCTAGTGAAAGAGTGCACATTTGATGCAGATGAGTTTGATATTGAGAAGCAAGAGGTCGCTCCAGAGTCAGCTGGGACGCAGAGCTCATCCTCATCCTGTTCCACTACAGCTACGTCTGCACCTACAAGATCAAGCATCCGATCTGAAGACGCAAGAGTACGAGTCAAATCGAGTGACGAGAAAAAAGACTGCAAAGATGATTGGGAGCAAGGAAGATGGCTCATGCTCTGCCTTCCTGAACGAGGATCTTATAAGGTAAACCATATATGCGTGAAAGCTACTAGATGCAACAAAGAGATGTATGCACAGCTTTACAAGTGCTATCACTCAAAATTCCGACCATGGATTCGCTGGTTGACCCTACGTAAGCTGGATTCAGTCAGCTTTATTCGAGTGAGTGGCGGCCCGGCGGGTTCGGTGAGAGAGAGAAGATGGATTGACTGACCTTCACCAAAGTTTCACGTCTATTGGCGCACCAACGTCAACATTGAAGCATCGGATCTCGGAAGTCTCCCTCCTCCAATATCAAAAGATTACGACTTTAATCGGACAGCAGAAAGGCCCCCAATCCTCAGATCAGCTCTGACGCATTTCTTGCAGCACCCTTCGCACGCTCCGAAAGGTACGAGGCACCTAGCACGTATGCCGAAGAAGATCGGCGGCATGCTAGCTATAGCGGAAGAAATGGATGAAGAGCGCGAGGGCTGGGGTCTGTATGTTCGCGAAAACCTGTGTTGGAAGAGAACGTCGATTGCATTTGGATTGATGGGAGCGGGGGCATTGACATTTGCAATTGCGTGGTGTATATCACATGATGGGAGTATACAGGATGGATTTACGGTGACCGGTGTTCTCTTAGCCTACGGGACCATTCTCCTGGGGCTCATACAGTTGGCGGTTTTCCAGCAGTCGGTAGTAGCAGCTTGAGAAGTTTTCCACAGGCGCAAATGAAGGCTAAAGTCTAATACTCGATACAGGTTATATCACTTAGTTTGGCGGAGAATTTTTGAAAACCCTTCAACTACACATTCCTTGTATGCATGAGTCCAGTTTAGCTGGGGGTTAATGCTCGACGGTGCCATCACTGGTGGCCGCTAGCAGTGCCACCGGCGGCTGCTAGGGAAAGGGGAATCGACACAGCAATATTAGTACGATAGTAGGGCCCATCACCCATTCTCGCTCCTCATCCTTTATTGTCCCCATCGCTTTTTCCATTTGCACCTGCTCAGCTGCTCARGCTTTTGAAGCAATCCACTTGCCCCACCCACCCACGCCTGTATATATCTATCTTAGCTAGCCACCATACCCCAGGTATCCTGTCGCTCAGACGGAGAGGGTCTCGGCGATGGGCCTCCGCTCCCTGTTGCGGCCATTGGCAGTAGTGCCAGCTTGGACGTCTGCTGCAACAGGGTGGGGGGCCTGCAGCTGAGGTTTTCGGCCAACCAATAGAAAACATGCATTTCCACGGAGTACATCTTGCAGCTTCATTTTCCAGTACAAGTCTTAATTTACGCTGAATATTTACATATAAGCCCTAACTATAGTTCAGAGCTGGCCCCTGAGCATGCCTGTATCTTGGGGGGGCTATCGTGTCTAAACGATAGCCTGTTAGTGGGTACTTTAGGTAGAAATCCCCTACTTAGGGTGTCTAAAATCACAATAGCGCCCTACAAGCGCGCCCTGAAGAGGGCATTGTCCAGGTACCCTCCTAGGGATGAGAGGATAGGGCTGAGATCTTGGCACGCTAATGTCGTTAGCGCAAATCAAGACTGATATTTTCAATCTCCGTATATCAGGTGATACCATAGGGGTGCCCATTATCTATGGGAATGCCTCCCATCCATGGACGGTGGTATCCATGAGTGGAATGCAAGATCATCCCGGTATCCATTCCCCTCGAATTCACCATCGCGTATAACCTGCCAGCTAAGAATCCCCAAACCCATCCACAACCTCCCCATCCCTTACAAACTCTTCGACCCAACCGATAGTCATCCTGCGCGGAAAGTCAATAATCTCTTGTTATTTTTGACAAGATATGTTCACGTCACAGATTACTTACATGCTCTTCTTCGTGTCGGCAAACTTCTCATGGTCCCTGATCAAATGCTCCTTGTACCACGGATCCTGCTTCATGCGCTTATAGTCTTCGACGCTCTGGAAGACGACCTGGCTGAAGCAATCGAAGTCGGCGATGTTGCACATTTGCGGATCGAAAAGCTGCGCCATCATGGCACGCGTGGCTTTTTGGTTGTGGATCTTTATCGTTGAGAAAGGCGGGAGTTCAGCCAAAGGAGTATTGTCTTGGAGAGAACTTAGAGGCTGGTGGTAGAGCGGCTTACCTGGGTCCATCTTTTAATGCCATACTTGACCATGAGTCCCTTGGTCATAGGTGCAGATACGTTGACCATGTGATTGCGGTAGTCTTCCTCGCTCATGCCTGGCTTGCGGTAGCCGCAGATGGTAAGGCAGAGGTACTTGTCCTTTGTTGGACCAGAGGCTTCAGGTACTTCCGGATCTTTAAAGGTTGCCATCGTCACACGATATGAACTAACGTATCCACCGATTATGGGAAAGTTACGATGGATGTAATGAGCAATATGGACAGCACTCCACAGAACGGGCTGAGATGACAAACACCGACGTTCGGATCTTCATTCAGCCCAAACGGCTGTAGCTGAAACACGGATCTTTCGAGTACGAGTTCGAACCGCTTCGAGATCTGATGTTTGTTCAACTTATCGCATTAACTGGTAGGAGAGATGAAATCAAGTCAAGCTCACTCAACCACAAACCATGGCGGCTGAACTCGATCACCAACAATAGCGGCACAAGTAATTGATGCCAAAATCTTGATTCATCTAAAAGTATCCGCACCAGTACCGATGTCAGGAACTGATCTTAAGTGCCGCACTGAAAGCCCTCGTGAGCTGAGTATGGTTGCAAGGCATTTTCTCCATGTCTCACCTGGTTGGCATAACTTCAGAATTGACCGGACTAATTGTAGAAGCTCGGTACATAGCGGAGCTCAGGCTCCCATACCATCGGGAACTTTTGGAGAACAGCATATATGCCGGATTGATTATCCCGAGCTCTATATAATGGTCCGAGCCGGAAGGATTTTCGCTTTTGCGGTGAATGATCCGATCTGCTCTCAACTGCAGAAGTCGGCAGAAAAGACTAAAAGCCAGTTGTAGGATGAAATGATAGCGCCCTTTAAGCCTCGAAGACGATCCTTCGAGGATACCCTACAACAGATTCTTGCCAACTTTCATCCAGCATGCCGCTCCAGACCCTGAACGCAGGCTTTACCATCCCCCAGACATTGTCATTTGCGTCTTCGCTATTGTAAGCTAGTGATGGTAGTTGGAGGACTCATTATWCCTTGATGTCGTGCGTGATCTTGTAGATGGTCTGACAGGCTGACGAGAAAACAGTAGCTCGGAAAGATGGAAAAGACTGTGGGAAGCGCAGATGGCACTGGAGACACCCCAACGTACTGATATCAAAATGGTTCTTTAGGTTTGTAGAAAAAGAATCCAACTGGGTTGACCTAGTCGTGGTACGACAGAAGCATTTGATGCGACTGATATTTGAAAAAACTTTGGAGACAGTTGTGAGATTTTAAAAGAACGTGAGATAGAATCTATCTACTCTCTACTTCAAATGCAGCGTTCTCAAGGACCAGATTTATTGCATTGATCAAGTTCACAAGTTATACTCCAATGGTAAACCATTTCTTTATTCCCGCTCTCATTTCAAAAGCGACTCTTCCGTCCTCTGCCAATTTCCGTAAAACCTCTTCCATAAACGGCTCTAGTGCCAGCTCCCTCACTCCCTGGTCCACTTCGCTCCCATGCATCGCCATAACAAGCTCCTTGACCGTCACGCTACCCTTGCCTCGCCCTCCATCAGCCCTCTCTTTGCGCCTCGTCTCTTCCAACTTCTGCAGGACCTGCCGCTCGCGCCGCACCTTCTGTGCCAGCTCAATAGACAATTTGGCTCGTAGGTCCTCAATAACAATACCGTGGGCCGGGTAGCCCTTGATGCAGTTGTGTGACTGCATCGTGTGTAGGGTTTCCATCCAGGTTCTCAGATGCTCCACCGCAGCGGTGCCATGACCTAACACGGCGTCTCCTGTGAACATGGCCTGCTCCTCCTCAAGGATGAAACACATATGGTCGTGCGAATGGCCTGGGGTATGCACGGCGCGGATGGTGGCGCCCTCGACCCTGAATATTTGACCATCCATGATGGGCTGTTGGGTCTTGCTCGGTGTGTGCTTGTAGATCGATGAGGAGAGGTCCGGATACATGCGGATCAAATCAGGAACGCCACCAGTGTGATCTCCATGCCAATGTGTAAGAAAAACATGAGACAATGAAATCTTAGAGGTTTTGATGGTGGAAGAGATAAGATTTGCCCAGTCTGGAATGCCCTGCCCTGTATCTATGATTAGACGTTCGGAGCCCGTGCCCACGATGTAAGTGTTTGTTCCCTGCAGTGTGAACTGTCGGCAGAGAACGTTAGTTACAGATCAGACAGACTTGGTGATGCGCATTTTTGTGTATCAAAAGTGAAAATTTGCCTAATCGAGCCTTTCCCTCGCCTATACAGCTTAGCGGCTTTTACACCGAGTGAGCGGCTTAATATCTATCATGTGCATTCACTTTTGCCTTATTAAGTTGAAGAAACAGACTTGAAAGAAATGCATATGTGTGCTTCTGGACTTGCCTTTCCGGGATTTTGGCCAAGGACACGGATCACTCGCGGGCTGATTTGCTCAACGTCTTGCAGCTTTGGTAAAAGTGATTGTTGGCCTTCCAGGTAATCTTCGAAGGCACATATATTGAGAGCCTTGTTGATTTGGCGATAGCCTCCTACGCCAGGTGCCATGGTCAACTAATTTGAATGGTGAAGGCAAGGTATTCTGGAGAGAGGAAAGTCAGATTGCGGGTGTACATAAGATAAAGTTTGATTCTAATAAAGCACGAGGCTGATCGAGTCGCACTTTTGGATGTGGAGCTAAAGAGGCTCGAGATTCTCAATTCTATGTGGGGAATCCAGCCGCCTATATACGACTATCAAGGAAGAAAAGGGACATGTGGCAGGCACATGATAGTCTAGCACAGCATTAAGCCGAGTACATGGCTAGGCTTGGTGAATCCAATTGACAAAAGTGATAGTGTAGTAAGGTGTTAGACCGAGCAGATGGCGCGGCTCGGTGAGTCGGAATACACAATCAACTCTATCACGGACGTCGGACAACAGTATCTTATTTCAGCCACGAAAGGCCCGACCCTAATATAGCGTCACCTAGAGACTGGCGGTCTGATGAGACTTAGAAGATTATCTATTGTCATCACTACACCAATCAAGAGAGTCTCGGCGAGTTATCCCTGTCTCCTATATCTAGTTCTTGCTGAGTTATTCGGAGAGCAATGGAAGATACCTTTACAAAGCACGGAATATCACTTGCCCATATCAGATGTTCATATATATCCTAGTATACCACAGTACTACCGGCTAGTAGTACTCCCGTCAAGCACCATGGAGTGGATTGGGTCTCGCAGTCCACAACAGTTCACTTTCACACCATCGTCGACATCAAATTCTTCGCTGGAGCCTGCTAAGATGAGACTTGGCTATTTCAGTAACGAGTTTCCACATGACGACCTTAAAGACTTACTTCGTCGTCTTCATGTTCACGGTAAAGATATACGGTACCCCACGTTGGCTAGATTCATCCACCAGGCCACATTGGCTATCCAGGAAGAAGTGCGCTTATTGCCCGCTACCCTTAGAATGCTAGTCCCGTCCTTTGAGACGGTTTTCAATTTAGCTGACCATTCTGCGCTTCGAAATGGCTCTCTTGGTGGTGCCGTAGATGGAATGCTCCTCTGCGCAGTTCAGCTAGCGGCTCTCATAGGGCAAGTATCCTGGGGATTTTTCATGTTGCTCGGTTCTTATTCTCGTTTACAGATACTACGAGAATGATCTCGATGAGGACTTCTACCATTCTTCCTCTGTGGACACCTGTCTCGCTGGCTTAGGGACTGGTCTCTTGTCAACAGCTGCAGTCTCACTTTCTTCCACATTGGCAGATATGCCACTTGCGGGTGCCGAGGTGGTTCGTCTCGCATTCCGGCTCGGAGTTTTAGTGGACGAGGTTTCGCAGAATTTGCAATCTCGTCAAACTTTAGAAGCTGGCCCTGGCGACAGCTGGGCCTATGTGGTGCCCGACGTAACGGCTGATGAGGTTCAAAGGGAGCTTGATGCGATACATACGACAGAGGTGCGAGCGACTCACAATCTGTGTATCCCGTTCACTCACAAAAAACATAGAAAATACACGAGGCTAGCAAGATATTCCTCAGTGCTCTAAGTCAGACCTCAGTAACGGTCAGTGGCCCACCGGCAAGACTAAAGCACATCTTTCTCAAGTCGGATTTTTTCCGCGATCGGAGGTCTATCGCTTTACCAGTATATGCAGGTTTGTGTCACGCAAAACACGTATACAGTAAGGACCACGTGAATAGCATCATCCAAACTAGCTCCCTGGACTTGTTGAACGCTAAACTCGCACCACGAATGCCAGTATTCTCAACCAGTACGGGAAGACCATTCAACCCAAAGAGTGCAAAGGAGCTTTTTCAAAACATCATTGAAGAAATTTTAACCCAAGCAATTCAATGGGAYCACGTCATCCAAGGTATCGTTCAACGAGCCAAAGATGTGGCAGCCTCAGAATGCCAGCTCCTAGTTTTCCGAACGTCTTTGCCCATTCATGACCTCGTGACGGCTCTGAACTCGGATTTGGAGCAATGCAAAACGACAACAAAGGACCTTATACCTTGGATCACCAGGTCGGATCCGCGTTCATCAAAGGCCAACGGAACGGCATCATCCAAGATTGCCATCGTTGGCATGTCCTGCCGCATGCCAGGAGGCGCCACTGATACAGAAAAGTTTTGGCAACTTCTAGAAAGTGGACTTGACGTGCACCGTAGAATACCTGCTGATCGATTCGATGTCGASTCGCACTACGACCCAACTGGCAAACGGGTGAATACTAGTCATACACCGTATGGATGCTTCATCGATGAGCCAGGGCTTTTCGACGCACCCTTTTTCAATATGTCGCCCCGAGAGGCAGAGCAAACGGACCCTATGCAGCGTCTCGCTATTGTGACAGCATACGAGGCCCTTGAGAGGGCCGGTTACGTCGGTACGTTACTCTCTTTAATCTACACCCCCCCTTCGGAGCAGCTGTCGAGAGCTCTCGTGAGCCTTACTCGAATTCAACTGACTTTCATCCCGAAATCGCTGACAAGGATTTAAGCAAACCGAACTGCGGCCACTCGTCTCGAGCGAATCGGAACCTTCTACGGCCAAGCTAGTGACGATTATCGAGAAGTCAACACTGCACAAGAGGTCAGCACGTACTTCATCCCAGGCGGATGCCGCGCTTTTGGTCCAGGGCGTATCAACTATTTCTTCAAGTTTGCGGGACCAAGCTATAGCATCGACTCAGCTTGTTCGTCCAGTTTAGCTACCATTCAGGTATGTCAACGTTAATGATCAATTTCTGTTCCGTTGCCACCTTGAATGTTGAGACATTTGGAACAGCAACTCTTAAGCTAATGACTTTCCCGTGCCATAGTCGGCATGTACAGCGCTTTGGAATGGCGACCTCGACACGGCTGTAGTAGGAGGTATGAATGTGTTGACGAATTCGGATGCTTTTGCCGGTCTGAGCCATGGACATTTCCTTACCAAAACGTCCAACGCTTGCAAAACCTGGGATAGCGAGGCTGATGGATACTGTCGCGCCGATGCGGTGGCATCGCTCGTCATGAAGAGACTCGAGGATGCCGAAGCCGATAATGATAACATCCTAGGTGTCGTCTTATCAGCCGGTACGAACCACTCTGCCAACGCAGTATCTATTACACACCCACATGCTGGTCATCAAGCCTACTTAGGCCGGCTCGTCTTGAATAGGGCTGGTGTAGATCCGCTCGACGTTGGCTACGTTGAGATGCACGGTACGGGGACGCAAGCAGGCGATGCAGAGGAGATTCAATCCGTCACGGAAGTGTTCTCCCCTAGCACTGGCGGAAAGCGCCGCAGCGCCAAGAACCCTCTTTATATTGGGGCTGTAAAGGCAAACGTAGGCCATAGTGAGGCCGCGGCTGGTGTTACAGCAGTACTTAAAGTGTTGTTAATGCTGCAGAAGAACGCAATTGTTCCCCACGTTGGCATCAAGAATAGTCTCAACCCTTTGTTTCCCAAATTCATCGACGGGAGGCATGTTCAGATACCGTATCAAAAGGTTGAATGGCCTCGCCTCCCTAGTGGTAGGAAGAGGATTGCAATCGTCAACAACTTCAGTGCCGCTGGCGGCAACACGTCGCTCGCGATAGAGGAAGCGCCTCTTCGAGATGACGTGAAAGCTGAAGACGCGGACCCTCGGCCCGCACACGTCATCGCTGTGTCGGCGAAGAGCAAGGTGTCTTTGCGAGGGAATATCGAGAGACTGCTAGGGTTCGTGGACGCTAACACGAAAAGCCTCTCTTCACTGGAACATTTTTCATATACGACAACGGCCCGACGCTACCACCACAATCATCGTGTAGCTTTTGCCGCCTCCGATATAACCCAAGTCAAGAAGCATCTAAATTCTGCTCTGGGACATTTCGACTCGCATAAGCCCATATCATCCTCGACAGGGCCGCCCCCTGTAGCCTTCGTCTTCACAGGTCAAGGCGCGTCGTACAAGTCATATAATCTGGAGCTTTTCCATCAATGTCCATCTTTCCGGACACATATCTTGCACCTAGACAAGCTCGGGCRAAGTCTTGGTTTTCCATCATTCCTCCCCGTCCTAGACGGCTGCCATGCACATGACCACCTCCATTCCGCAGTCATGTCACAGCTTGCGTTGGTTTGTATGGAGATGGCGCTATTCAAGTACTGGACCTCGCTAGATGTACGTCCCGAAGTAGTCGTTGGCCACAGCCTTGGGGAGTATGCGGCTTTGAACGCGGCGGGCGTACTTTCGGCCAGCGATGCCATCTTCTTAGTGGGGCAGCGGGCGCGTCTGCTCGAGCTGAGGTGTCAGGCTGGTACTCACACGATGCTGACTGTCCGCGCGTCGGTAGAACAAATCGAGACTATCCTTGTAGCTTCCGGGATGCCATACGAGGTCGCTTGCTTCAATGAACCGAATGGGACGGTCCTCAGCGGCCCGGCGTCCGACATGAAGGCGGCCATGCCATTGCTAGAAAACCACGGGTACAAGTATTTCACCCTAGACGTGCCCTTTGCGTTCCACTCGGCGCAGACGGATCCCATACTTGACGAGTTTGAGACCCTTGCTGTCTCGGGCGTGCTATTCCAGCCCCCACAACTGCCCATTATATCACCCCTTCTTGATAAGGTCATTTTTGATGAGAAGACCGTCAATGCCAAGTACATGCGGCGTGCGACACGAGAATCTGTCAATTTTCTGGCGGCGTTGCGAACAGCGCACCGCATCGGCACTGTTGACGACGATACGGCTTGGCTCGAGATCGGTCCGCACCCCGTGTGCGTCAATTTTGTCAAGAACTCCCTAGGCACAGCCGCTCCTCGAACAGCTGTTCCTTCATTCCGTCGAGGCGAGAACAATTGGAAGACATTGGCTGATAGCTTGGCGATTTTGCACTGCGCCGGAGTCAAGATCGAATGGAATGAGTTTCACAGCCCATTCGAGAAGGGACTGCGACTCCTGGACATCCCTACCTATGCTTGGAACGAGAAGAACTACTGGATTCAGTATAATGGAGATTGGGCGCTTACTAAGGGCAATCATTTCTATGACGAGGAGAAAGGCATCGGTGCCTTCGCCAAGCCGCTTCTCACGGCCGGTTCTGTGAGCAGCTTCAGCACGACAACAGTTCAGTCCATCTTAGAGGAAAGCTTTGGCGACGCCGCCGGCACGGTGCTTATGCAATCTGATTTGTCGCAGCGAGTTTTCAGAGCTGCGGCATGGGGACATAAGATGAACAATTGTGGTGTTGTTACGTCGGTAAGTGCATGGCATGAGACGCCAGATTCCCTGTGAACTTTAGCTGTGTTACTAACTCGAGGTTGCCGTAGTCCATCCACGCTGACATAGCGTTCACGCTCGGCAACTATCTTTACAAGAAGCTTAGGCCCAACAGTACGCCACGTGATCTCAACATTACGAATCTTGAGGTCTTGAAAGGACTCGTTGCTAATRGCAATCCAAAMACTCCACAACTCATCCAGGTCCGGGCATCGACCGAAGACATAGACAGCAACATGGCCACATTGATGTGGTACAATGTACACAACAATTTGCCAGCCGAGGAGCCTTTCGCCAGCGCGGCCTTGCTTTACGAGACTGCCACGGTCTGGATGAGCTCATGGATCTCCATGACGCACCTGATTCAAGGCCGAATCCAGGACTTGCAACGGCTTGCCGATTCTGAGCTGGCTAATAGGTTCAGCAACAGCATGGCGTACAAGTTATTCGCCAGCAACCTAGTCGACTATGCACCAGTGTATCGTGGTATGCAGTCCGTGGTGCTTTACGGGCTCGAGGCATTCGCCGAAGTGACGCTTGCAACCGACGGAGGTCATGGCGGCAATTACACTGTCCCGCCGCATTTCATTGATAGCGTGGCCCACCTGGCTGGCTTCGTTATGAATGTGTCAGATGCGCTCGACACGGAATTAAAGTACGCCGTCACGCCTGGGTGGCGGTCATTGCGTTTCGCCAAGCCGCTCGTTCCTGGCGGAAAGTACACGTCGTACGTCAAGATGATCCCGACCGAGGACGATCCGACCGTGTTCTTTGGAGACGTGTATGTCCTGCAGGATGGACAGATCATGGGAATGTGTGGAGGGATCCAATTCCGCCGTTACCCCCGCATCCTCCTGTCGCGCTTCTTCTCGGCGCCAGATGATTCGAGTGCGCCGCCTCTTGCTCATGCGACCAAAGCGGCGAGGCCCAAGAATATCAAGCCTGCCGCTGCTGTTCCTGCCTCTGCGGCAAAACCAGAAGCAGCGCCGGCGCCGGTGGTAGAGGTCGTCGCTGTGGCACAATCACCAACACCCATCGTCAACGTTGCCGGCAGCCTCGATACCGCTGTGGCGGTAGAAGCACCAACAGTGGCCAATCCTGATAGCACGAGCGCAAAAGCCATCCAGGTCGTCGCATCAGAGGCGGCGCTGGACTTGGCGGATCTGACTGACGGCGCCAGCTTCGCTGAGCTTGGTGTGGACTCGCTAATGAGTCTGGTCATCGCGGAGAAATTCCGCGAACAGCTCGGAGTCGTGGTTAACGGCAGCTTGTTCCTCGAGTATCCGACCATTGGGGACTTGCGGAGTTGGCTGGACGAGTATTACACTTAGATTAGGGCAGGGGTCTGGCATCCGAATCAGAATGTTTTAGATATAACGCATGAATACGCCTGGGAAGGTTGTGGCGACTTTCTTTGACGCCTGAATCTCATTGAAAGTGTTCCTTGTTTCGACTAGGTAGTTCATTACTTCATTTCTCCAGTATTGACTCAATCATTTCCGCCGTTTCCACGTTTCGTGCAATGTAGTCAAATTCCTACAGATCTCATTTCGTTGCAGCGGTTCAGTTTTCCTTTCTTACCATTAGATTCTGTCTAGAATTAGACAGGAGATAAGAACGATAAGAGACTGTTAAGAGAGGTAAACGCTACTATTTGTCAGATCAACGAGCTTTTAGAGAAGGGTCAAATTGCACAACGATTGTGTTACTTCATTGGGCAGTTAGCTCTTAGATAGTCGATAGGATAAATAGTTCGAGTTCGTAGAGTGAGCACTCAGCAATAGCAGGGGATAGCATTAAGAATGCCGAGTTTAGTATTAGGATCCTACCACTTCACTAGGCTTAGGCTGTCAAAAAGACAGCTGGTCAAGTTTTCTAATGGCTACCATCCGCCAAGCAGGTACCTGGAGAATAGAAGACAGATCACTGGTAGAATCTGGGTAAGTGGGGTGCTGTTGTCTGGAATTTGACGACTAGGACATTGCATTCAGAAGCAGGGTATATCTCGCAGGGTGGTTCACGCGGTGGCAGAGGGTGATAGGCGAATGTAAGTGGTTTGGCGGTTACTTCCACACCATGGCGTGATTGAGACCGGGAAGATCAGCAAGCCCTGGAATGTCAGACTTCGGACAGAACACGGCCGGTCATGCTCGCAGTCCCGAGCTTCATAGAGCACAAAAGGCGGCAACATGGAAGTCATACGTGGTAGAAGGAATACAACTCACCAAGCTCTCACACACAGCATAACATGTCGACAACCGCCGTCCAAGCCACGGCCCTGGTAACAGGCTCGTTCCTCTCCGGTAAACAGCAAGTCTCCCGCGCTCGAAAGCCACGAGCTAATCAACGCCAAGGAGTCATGACGTCCCTGTCCCTCATCGCCATCCCCGTGTTCCTCGACACCATCACCCGGGCGCCGCAGCTCTTCCACGCCTGGGAGCGCATGTACCATTACGGCCACCAGGCCTTGCCAACCATGTCCGTCGGCGCTCTCGGTCTCTGGGCCTACGCCGCGGCCAAACGGCGAGCGGCCAAGGAGCCGTGGCGGCTCTGCGCGCTCGCGGGCGCGACCACCGTGCTCATGGTCCCCTTCACCTGGCTTGTCATGGTGCCGACCAATAATGAGCTCTTCCGCCTCGCGGCCGCGGGCTCGGACCTTGGCGCCGTGACGATTGAGGATGCGAGGGTACTGGTCGTCTCGTGGGCTGGCATGCATCTGACCCGGGCGGCATTCCCGCTCGCGGGGGCCATCTTAGGGGCCATCGCGGTTTTTGCGGGCTAGAGTGTTGGATGGGTGGGGCTGCTCTTGGACATTACGCGGGCGAATTCGATGTCGGGATGTTAGGGATTGGGACAATAAGCAGAATGACCCGAGGTCGAGTGTTTCGGGTCTAGATAGGCATATTTCGGGACTCGGGAAAGCGATGGAAACTTCAAGAGGCAGTGATCTTGTTGATAGCCATGTGTGTGTAGAGAAAGCGGCACAATTACTCCTGAACAGAGCTCAGGTCTGATGAGGTTGATGCCAAGAATTTCTGAGCACAAGCTAGTAGAGCCCTAGCCCTAAAGATAGAATTCAACCACTCGTGCCAGGAAATTTACAATAGTATAGGGGTTTTTTCTTAATTCATAGTTGGTAAAGCTAAGACTGAATAACTAGAGTTGATCTAAGATAGCTGTAAGATACTGTACTCAGTTTACAGCGTATATGACTATGATGTGTGTTATCTTATTCATCTGATACTCATCAAAGTGGAGCGCTATCTCGTGCACACTCACCTTGCTTTCCTTAGAGATGGTGGAGGAACAGATTGCAGGTCACCATAATGGCTTTAGAAAATACCTTCCACGCTGAAGGCGCCCTATTGATCAGCTTCGAAAGGTAGGTAAGAAACAGAACCCTCGTGTTAAATAGATTGTGGTTTGAGCCTAGTGTTACTTGTGGCACTACAGTGCGAAGCTTTTGGTTCTTCGTTGAATCATTATTCATCGCCTGGACTTCCGAATGGTTTTGTATCTCAGCCCATTTTGGTAGCACACACTCGTCACAGTTGTATTAGAATTGAGATAGAGCATTGCACAAAGGGGCCGTAAGTCTATGACGGCTAACTTTATAATGTGATGATTGCAATTGCAATGGTCAAATATAGAGGATTGAGTAGTTTATTATAGAAGCAATAGAAGTCCGCTATTCTAAAATTTACATAAGGGAAGCCGGAGAGATCTTACCAGATTAGGTTAGTAGTTACCTCTTTAAGTTAGTAACCCTAATCCTAACCTAGTCCTAACTATACTTTATAGGTTTAGGAGTTCTAATTTCTAATATTCTTATTTAGAATAATAGTAATTACTTATTATCTATAATAGTATCTTATTATTTAATACCCTTTAATACTAATCTAAGTATAGATCTATATAGGATAAAGAATTAAAAGCCTAATAACTTTATTAAACTATTAATAAGTATATCTTATATCTTAATATATTTTATGTAATGACTAGTAGCTATTAGGGTAGCTTAATATTAATAGTTAGCTACTATAAGTATTACATTAACACTACGCTAGTGCAAATAAGTAGAATATATTATATTACCCTACTTTATCTWAATAAGCTTAAAGGGTATATACCTTATAATAATAAGATCCTTAATAATTAGTTTTTTAATATAATTAATATCTACTACTACTACTTTATATCTTTAAGTAATCTTTAGTAGCCCCTATTATATAGTATTAATAAAGTATAATAGGCTTATATTATAATTCTAATTACTTTAACCTTTAAGGTTAAAGGCTTAGAGTAGAGTAAGATAATATTTATATAAAGTTCTACTTATAAAAGTATATAGAAGCCTATAAATAAACTATAAATAATATAAATAATATAAGTAGATTTATTAGAATYAACTATTAATATAGATATATAATAATAAAGGATTTAATAATTAGAGTTATAAGTATAGRARCTTTAAGYTATTATAATAAAATAAAGTATTAAGGAAATATTAAGAGACCTTAATAATAAGTTAGCTATAGACTATATAAGTAAATAAAGCGTACCTTTAAGAAGTACTTTAAAGAGGGAAACTATATTTAATAACCTAAGTAACACGTTTATATTAATACTAAAAATAATTTACCTTAAAAAAATATATCTATATTATAGAGTATTAGAAGGGGAATATATCTACTAGTTTATTAACACAGAGATTAAGTTCTTATTAAGTTATAAATATTTTATTACTAATAGAAATAAGATCTTTTATTATATATAGTTACTTAAAAGCGACGCGTTATTATAATAATAAAGCTATTTTAAGCTAGAAAATATTAATAAATATATCTTTAAATATTTCTATAGCTTTTTATTARATTTAGTAATAAACCTAATAAATTATAAACTCCTTATATATAAACGTTAGAATAGTATAAGGTAAAATAAAAAATAAAAGGTTTCTATCTTTAARATTTATTTAAAAGAGTTAGAAGCCTACCTAAAGCCTTTATTAAAAATCTTTAAAATTAGTATATTCCTTAGTAAGCTATACTTAAATATAAAAAATAAGATTCTAAATACTAATAATATATTAATTATATAAGAAGATATCTTAGCTCTTATAATTATATAAGAGAGGATTTTTAAATRATTTTAGTARRGATYTAATAAGCCTAACTATAAAGGTAAATCTTTAAAAGAGCGTATCTTAAAATACTTTAATAATAATAATAGAAAGCCGCTATTAAAATACTTTAAAAAGAATAAAAATAAAGATAAAGACTATTAAAATCCTAAATTTACTATAAATACCTTAAATAAGTCAGATAATAAGGCTGATACCTATTTTATATATAGAGGAAAGAGGTATTAGAAGAAGGACTACCTATAAAGAAATAATCTAAATTTTACCCTAGTTAATTTAGTATAGTTAAAAAATAATAACACTCTACTATTAGAATAATAATAGGGTAAGAAGAAGAAAAATTAATAAAAACTCTTAATCCTCTATATCTTAAAGGTTAGGTAATAGCTTAGGATATATTTTATTCCTTTAAAAAACTAATTAATTCTAGAGCTAAGATTAACTTAGTTATTTAATAGTTTATAATATAATATAATTTATAGCTAGAATATATAGTCTTACTAATACTAGTATAGCTAAGTAGGTAAGGYRCTTATTATTATAAAGTATATTARCTAAGCTATAAAGCTACTAATAACTAAGGCTAAGAAAAAGAGTATAGCTTCTTATTCTATACTATTAATTAGGAGGGTTCTAATTTAATTATTAAAATACCTACGCTTTATAAGTTAAGTATTATAATAGATATGCTAGCACATTAATAATAATACTAAGTTAATATTAAATAACTATAGATTAATAAGCTAGCTAAATTTATATAAATTTTATAATAAGAATAAAAAGTATTTACTATAATTTATACTTATACTATAATAGTAGAGTAACTTTAAATTAATAAATTTAGTATATTAACTATTCCTTATAAATTAGAAGAGTTTAAGGATATCTTCTTAAATAAAAAGATAGAGATCTTACCTAAATAAAAGTAAGAAGATTATATTATTAAGTTAAATAATAAAGAGCTACTATATAGTCTTTTTTATAATTTATTAAGGATAAAGCTAATAGAGTTATATTATTACCTTAATAATACTTTAGTAAAGGGATAGATAAGATATTCTATTTTATTAATAAAAATMCCTATCCTCTTTATAYTAAAAAAGRATAGAGRGTTAYATCTYTATATAGATTATTAAGGATTAAATATAGTAACTATAAAAAATAGGTACTTATTACCTTTTATTATAAAGATATTAAACTACTTATATAATGCTAAGAGATTTTTAAAGTTAAACCTAAAAAATATATATTACTATATTTATATTAAGCGCGGTGATAAATAGAAAATAATATTTTATATATATTATAATTACTTTAAATATTTAATTATATTATTTAGGCTTATAAATACTCCTACTACTTTTTAAGTATATATTAATAGGGCCTTAGCTAGGCTAGTAGATATAATATATATAATATATTTAAATAATATCCTAATCTTTTTAGAARAAYTAGTRGAGTATTARTAATATATTAAATAAGTATTATAACAGCTCTAATAATACTAATTATATATAAACTTAAAAAAGTATATATTTAATACTACTTAAGTTAAATTCTTAGAATTTATTATATTAATTATAGGTATAGAGATAGATCCGTATAAAATTATTATTATTAAAGAGTAGTTAAGATTAAAGACTTATTAAAAAGTCTAAATCTTCTTAAAATTTATAAACTTTTATTATTATTTTATTTATTATTATTTTATTATTACTGGGCCTCTTACTAGCCTTTTAAAAGGTAGTAAGGAGGGTAGAAAGATAAAACTATTTAAATAACCTAATAATATAGAGTAAGCRTTTTAATAGTTATATTAAAAATTTATAAAAGTATTATTATTATAATATTTTAATCTAGTATAGAAAATTAGGATTAAAATTAATATATTAACTTTTATTATTACTAATATTTTATCTTAACTTAATAATATAAGTTATTAGTAGCTTATAGCTTTCTTATTATATAAAATAATACTAATAGAGTAAAATTATAAAATATATAACTAAGAGCTATTAGTAATAGTAAATACTTTTAAGTAATAATATTATTATTTAAAAAGAARCTTATACMTAATTAARRTATTAATAGATTATAATAATCTATAAGAGTTTATAAAGCTAAAAGAGCTAATATTATAATAAATATATTAGGCGCTTAAGCTTATAGCTTATAACTTTAAAATAATATATTATATAAGGAAAACTAATCTTACTAATCCTCTATTAAGAAGGCCTAATTATAAAAGTATTTTTTTTTATAATATAACTCTCCTACTAATATTATAAAATAAATTATTACTATAATTAGAGGAAGAGTATAAGCTATATATATATATTAATAATAATATATTATAAATAGCTTTTCTAATTATAGATATTTAAGTTATAATATTAAAAAAAATTATAAAAGAGCTTATTAAAGGCTCCTATAAAGAGTCTTAGAGATTATTAAAATAGGTTGTTTATAAACTATAAGACCTTAATAAATAGGTTATAAAGTTCTAAAAAGATAAAGATATTATTATAGCGCAGCATTATATAGCTTATATAGATTAGTTTTTTAATAAAAAAGATCTTCTTAGATATAAAGGATAACTATATATCCTAAAAGATAGTACTTTATAATAAGAGTTAATTAATTAATATTATAATAATCCCTTAATAAGATATTTTAGTATTATAAAAACATTAGAATTCTTACAGCGTAAATATTATTAGGCTAATATTATAGAGTAAACGCAAAGCTATATAAAGACTTATAATATTTATTAAAGGATAAAGGTTTCTTAATACTACTTTTATAAAAAACTATAATCCTTATCCTTATTAAAAGAGCTATAGTAAGAGTTAACTATAGATTTTATAATAGGATTACCTCTAAGTAAATATAGCAACATTATTTATAATTCTATTTTAATAGTAGTTAATAGATTTATAAAAAGGGCCTATTATTTTATTATAAAGAAAATAATTATAGYTAAAGAGCTAGTAAAGCTCTTCTTTTTTAAAATATTATACTAATTTAATATATTATTAGGTATAATAAATAATTAAAGTACTTTATTTACTAATATCTTTTAATTAAATATTTATTATTATATAATAATTAAGTATTATATAAATACMGCCTTTTATCTATAAATAAATAGTTAAATAGAAAAGTAAAATTAAATATTAAAATACTTCTTATATATATTTATAAATTTAGAGTAAATTAATTAGGCTAAGTTATTACTTATTATTAAATTTATATATAATARTAGTTACTATAGTAGTATTAGCTACTTATTATTCTATATAATATATAGTTATTACCCTAAGATTTATTAAGAAGCTARRGATARCTYYTTAAARARRGAGGTATTTATAATAAAGAAATATATAAAGTAGTTATAAAGCTACTAAAAAAAGATAAAAATATATTAATAATATATTATTAAAATATAAGTAAAGTACTATAATAAAAACTACCTATAAAAAGAATATAAAGTAGGTAAATTARTTATATTATTAAYTAAAAACCTTAAATAAAGRTAACTTAATAAGAAGTTATCTTATTAGTTTATTAGCTTATTTAGGATAAAGAATAAAGTTAGGATATAAATATATTATTTAATATTACCTATAAATTATTAAATTTATAATACCTTTTATATATTATTACTTAAGCYRTAYYAACTAYRTAATAGTATAGAGTTAGCGRAATTTATATAGCCCMCTAAACTTATTAATAATAAGGAATAGTAGGAGRTAGAAGAAATTATTAATAAAATATAAAATAAGAAAGATATTTAATATAAAGTTAAGTAAACTAAGTAGAATAATATCTATAATTAATAAATACTAGAAGTAAAGCTTAATACTATATTAATATTAAAATACGCTTATAATAAACAGACGCGGCAATAACAGAAGTTAAAAAAGAAGTTAACTTAAATTATATAATATATTAAGCTATCTAATATAATATAACCGTATTACTATTATACCTAGTTAGAATAAGGAGATAATTATAAAGACCTAATAAAGATAAGTAGTTATATAACTAACAGTATTATAGAGATAGAGGAATAATATAGGCACGCTAAGATATAAGCGCCATACGCCTACTATAGGTTATTAATAAGATAAAGGATAAAAGGATTAATAATATTAAGGAAGTATTTAAAGGACTTATATATTATAGCTAATATATTATATTATAGCTAAYRTATTAGTATTATATCTACAGTAAATAGATAATAAGTTTTAGTTATAAAGATATTTAATATTATAGAAGGAAGGCTTTTATTATTAAAAAAATAACTTTAAAATATAAATACTACTAATATTAAACTCTAAACATTAAATGCTAGAAAAAATAAAATAAAAATATAATTAGGCTTATATAAAAGTAGTTAATATATATAATAATTATATAAAATTAATTTATTATTAAGGCTTCTCTTTTTTTTTTTTTTCTCTCCTTTCTTCTTTTTTTCCTTTTTATCCTTTTTCTTTTATTTTCTAATCTTCTCCTCTCTACCTCCCTCTCCTTTAGGGCATAATCCTTAGGGATTTAATTATATTAGTATTAAGCTATACGTAGTATATATAAGGTATAATAATATATTTATATCTTCTTTTTTCTTATCCTTTATCTCCTTTTTATCCTCTTTTCTACCTCTATCTCTTCCTTTTCCTCTTCCTCCTTTTTATTATCTCTTTCTTCTTCCCTTTCTTCTTTTCTCTCTCCTCTCCTCCTCTCCTCTAACTCTTTCTACGGAGAGTTAGCGGCGAGTATAGTATAGATATATAAATAAATAAAAAAATTAAAGATAAATATTATAAATAAGAAATATAAAATAATTTAGCTTACCTCCTATAATAAATTAATATAATAATATAAGATAAGAATATTACTTATTAATATTTTTATTTTTTTAAATAATAATATTAACTACTAGGCCTACTACCTACTTTATATCCTTAGAGTTAGAGATTTATTTTTATATTATTAAGAAACCTTCTTATAAAGGTCCTTAATATATAAAGCTACTCTAATAAATATAAAAAGGTTTAAGATTATAATAACTAATACTACTACCTTTCTAATAAAAAGGAACAGAATTTAAACTTATTAATAGGTTATAACTATTAGTTATAATAATAACTTACCTCTTTATAATATAAAGGACCCTATTAGTTCTACTTATATTATAGGTAAGATAGCGCTACTGACTAAATATAAATTTCTTTTACTTAAAGATAGTTTATATATAATAAATTAGCTACTATTAACTATTAATAATAACTAATATATATATTATATATAATATATAAGGTACTTACTAATATTAATAAAAGATTTTAAAGTTATAAATATTAATCTAAAGTAATATAATACTTTAATATAAAAATATTTATAATAATATATTTATTA
>KE598566.1:986055-1062664 GCA_000444155.1 Cladonia macilenta KoLRI003786
AAAGAGAAAAAGAGAAAAAGAGAAAAAGAGAAAAACAGGGGAGGACAGGGGAGAGAAGGAGAAGAGGAAAGAAAGTATTGCCGCTTTGGATTCCATGAATACTTACATACCTCGTAGTTTGTCAGTACGGCCATGAGTTTCGGCAAGACGGCTTTGACCTCGGCGACCGATTTTGGAGGCACGCCCAGCGACAGCGGCAGCATCCTCTGCACGCAGTCGTCCGACCACGTCGCCATCCAGTCCTCCAGCGTCCACTTCTTCCACCCGGCAATGAAGCGGTCCAGCGTCGCCGCCTGGATGTGAGCTGGGGCGGGCATGGTGGAGGATTTGATCTATATGTGTGTGTATATATGTGTATATAAATGCGAGAGGCAGGGAGGCGGATCCTTGACACCAAAAAGAATACAGAATAAGGTGTGTATGTATGTATGGTAGGTTCTTCAAAGGGTTAGCTCTCAGCTGTCAAACTCGCTTTTCTTTTTCCCCTAACATATTTTAAAATCTCAAGGGCGGGTCCTTTGAAGTATCTCTTTGACACGCGACGCGGTTTTTTTAAGGCCAAGATCGGATCAGAACATCGGTGTAATGCACATGATCCGTAGCTCAAATTATGCCGAACGACCAATATGTCCCGATCTTCTCTGTTTCTTTCCGTGGCACCTTTAAACATTCTTCTACAGAGAACTGCAGGTCAGGTGAGACTAACTCGAGCCGAAAAAGATGTTCGATACTACTTTTGGGAACAGAAAGAAAATTCCAAACTCAAAGAAGCGCAAGGGCCTTGTATTGGCTGGGGCGAGTTTAGTCCGCAGAAGATGTGCATAGGTACCTAGGCCCGCGACTAGCGTATCATCTTTCAAGAGTTTCATGCTTAACAGCTAGAGAGCATCTCCTGCTGAGTCGTTGTTTCTGTTACGGTCAAAACATCTTGAAACTAACGAGTGCGTGTGAGACCTGAGTCAGGGCGTACAATGGATATTCATCTGGTTTCTGCCAGACAAGGAATTGGAATGTCGCGACCTTGCGTGATACTAACTGATACGTCTTCGGCATGAGTTCTAGCGTCGTGTTGCCAGGATGACCTTCGCAGGCCAGTACCCCCGCACCCGCCTCCCGTCCCCGAGCAGAGTCTCCAATTCAGCAAAAAGCTCTTTACATGCTTCGAGATTGTCTGCGACAAACGGGAAAGAGCACATGTGCTCTTTAACGCCGTTCAAATCCGTCTCGAAGCCCCATCCCTCTTCGTCCTTGAAGATCTCTTCATCATCAATTCCAGTGTACTTGATCTCGGTGTTCCTATGGACGTCTTCTGGCGGCAAAAGTCCGATGATACCACCGTTGCCCATATTCAAGTGCAAACGCTGTGCACCGGGTAGGAAGAATGCGGTATCCAGAGGGGCGACGTTGCCGTCCTGGGTTCTTGCCATGACTCTGATGGTCTGCTCAGGCTGATCGGTCTTCTTGAGAAGCTCGCGGCCTCCCTGGTGGCTGACACGTTGCCACAAGTCCTGCAAACTCGCATCTTCGAATCGAGCAGGTCCAAAGGTCCCACAGGCAAAGGTGCCGCCGGCCTTCAGCTGTTGCGCGATGGCGCTCATGGCTACATGCTGGTCGGGAAAATGCATCACGTTGGTTGCGAAGACCATGTCGACGCTGCCCGTGGGTATGTCTTCTGCTTCCTCAACTTTGGCGGTGCGGTAAGTGAATCCGTCAGTGCCGAGGCGATCCCGAGCAAGTTCAACGTTTCTTGTAACAATATCCGACACAATGACGTGTTGAAACTTATGCCGTAGCTTCTGAGCATATGGGCCGTTTCCGGCTCCTACGTCATGGACTGTAGTAAAAGTGCCGCCATGAGCTTGATGATAGCTAAAAATACGGTCAAAGAAAGAATCAGGGGCCTGTGGTCGACCTTTAAGGTAGTTGTTCCAGAACTTCTTGTCTTGAGCAAAGATAGTACCGTTGGAGGCCATAAGAGGCGACAACCACCCGGATGTGAATAGATAATAAGACCAAGGTAACCCGCAGAAAAGTGCTGTTATTCTGTGGCTGTTAAGGAGGCTTGATAGCATGTCCCGAATCATGGGACAGCGTTGTCACCTCTTCTACAAAGAAAAATGGTCGGGCAGATTTGACATGCAATCAGATATAACACTATGCCGAATGGTAGGCAGTGGAGTATTGACCGAATTCTGTCGTTTGAAATTCGGCCCGCACCATGGCGAATATCCACCAATGCTGGCCTTCGGTGGAATATGGAATTATACTGTTATAAATTCTCTTTTCATTGATTCATGAGTCCCGAGCCCCATCAGAATGTTCCGTCCGATATGGCGATAAAAACAACGTAAGATACCCTTAGCTGTCTTTCGACCGATCGGACTAGTCTTGATAGAATCTATTCTAGTTAAAGCCTGACCATTTGCATATCAACTGGACGAACTTATCTATCGACTGAAGATACATATGGACCAGTCCACTTATGAATCGACTGGTCCATATATAAATTCCTCACATGATTGCCATAGGAGGCACTGTTGATAAATCACAAAATCGTCATGATTAATAAACCTATCATTCCGTAAGAGATCTCTTTGCAGTCAAGTCGCAATTTTAGTTCATTTGTAAATTGTCGGTCCGTTTGCAAATAGACGGTCTATTCATGGATGGTCCGGACCATTTATGAATAGACTAAATATAATTTCCAAATGGTTGAAGGTCTTGCGTATCTTTTGATATGCGGGGTAACGTAGATCATACGAGTAACCTAGCCGAAAGGCGCAAGCGATGCGATGCACAAGGGCGCGTTGTGATTGGCTAAGTAAGCCGCTCCCTACCGGCCCAATTCACCACCAATCGCGGTGGAGTACGAGATGCGAGGGGATAGGCGTAATATTAAGTTCGTTATCGAAAACCCCAATATCCTAGAGGACGCGTAGAACCGAGGAACTCCTGTGATAACTGTATGACGAGGAAGCGCAGCTCCAAGCTAATTTACTCATCAAGTCATTCTTCAGAGGGAACTGGAAAGTACAATAGTAAGACGAACAAGTTGGAGCGACCCTACAGCACACACAAGCTGTACATACACATTTCATTCGGCGTCAAATTGATACTTGACAACCAAGGCGACAACAATGTTTTCGCGATATAGCTTACTGGTCACCGCTAGTTTACCCACGCTGTCTCGAACGGTGTCGATCATTTCCAGCAGCTCTTGCATTTCTATCTCACCCTCATTGGTCAGCTGACGCAAGCTAAGATCTCGAGATCGTGCCATGGCCTCAATTTCGGGGTCTGGGATGCTGCCTGGGTGTGGAAGCAGACGTGCCGTCAAGATGAGCATCACGCCACGGCTTGCATGAAGAACGCCGAGGTGTACTTGCAACTCGCCAAGGATGGCACTGGCAAGGGCGGGCGCGCTTGATAACGAAGCCGAGGCCGACGGTAAATGAAGGATATAGACGGCGGCATCGGTTACCGTCTGGCGGCCGCCCTGGGCACGAGTGTCCACTGTAATACGGAGGTCCTGCTCTATAAGACTGGGACTAGGGTCCGCTTGACCACTTATCTGCACTATGAAGCGGAGTGCTGGAAATAAAGCCGCAAGGTTTTGGGTAGCCAAGGTCGAATTGGCGCCCACCTGCCATTTTGGTCAGTGGGTTATCGTAACTTGGAAGGTGTAACAGTACTTCGACAACCAACGAGGATCCAGTGCTGACGTTAGTCCAGTCAAACCGTGTGAGAACATCCGTCACCTCTTCAGCTTCATGCAGTCCTCCGGCATAGCGAAGATAAGCAAACCACTGACGATGGAGCTTCGTGCGTTCCTGGAGCGCGGTGTGGAATGGCTTTGTCGTATTTAGAGCCACGTTATAGGCACTCTCATTTGGTCGATCCGACTCTCCGAAGCGTTGCGTGGTGGCGGCCATCTCCAAGGCAGCTGGGGCGGCAGATTCCGCGAGGAACATGGCTGCATCAAGATATGAAGGATTGGTGACGAATCGGGCTGATAAAGCAGAATGAGCCACCAATGCAGGCTGCGGTTCGTGTAGGAAGCCGGCCGTTGCTGTGAGACGGATGACTCGAGCGAGCTGCGCCTCTGGAACACTCGACAGACCGGCAACATCCTCGATCGGCACGCTTCCAGCTAGGGGTATACAGGCTAAGACTTGGAATTCGCCAAGCCATCGCAGGCAAGCGAGGATTTCGATCTTAGGTAAGTAGTATCGTCAGCATTATTATTGGTCGATTTCATCTGGTAGCGGGAAATTGCACACCTGGCTCGCTAGACGGTGGAGGAGATCTGTTGGCTCACGAACCGTAGTGACGAGTCCGTTGCCATGCCTTTCGACTTGAATGGAGCGGTCCATGGTAGTAAAACGAGTTGAGACCCCAAAGACCGAGAGGAGGACTGTAGCTCCTTTACTCAGAGTAAGCCAGTCTAGACTTCGACGAAGTAGGGCCAGACAAGTTAGGTACACTCGTCCTGGATTCCCCAATTCTTTCGCAGTATCGTCTTCTCCTTAGAAACATGGGCCACATGCTTTGCCGATAACGATGAGCTCCTGCCGTTATACAAGAGAGTCTGCAAGGCTAGGATTCGCAAATCTTTTGTTGGAGTAAGCATTACGCTGACCGAAAATTTCCCGCCTCGCCTCTTTCACCGCCAATTTTTCCCGATGTTGCGTTTTCCATCTTTCATTGCATAAGTGCGAGTGATTGATAAGGAAGGTTAGCGCTGCCTTAGCGCGGCTTATGCTGCATCCCACTCATGGACCCCCACCATCCATGGATAGTAGGATTTTCCATGGATGGTATGTACCCCCGAGGTATCCTACCATACACCTCATCGCCACTATTGTACCACCGATGGGCCTACCATCTATGGATGGCATATTCCATCCATAGACGGCGACCCTATTCATAGCACTTTTCATCACTGCCACTACCACCACTACCACCACCACTACTACCAAGTACCCCGCTATCAGCACCTCACTGTCATTAAGGACATATCGCTGTACCAGATCATTAATATTATAAACTATCTACAAGGTCTCCAATATAATGATAGGGTAGAGAAGATGAAGCCTAGTTGCTAGTAATGACCCCTAAAGTAGCCCTAAAAGCTAGCTTTAGGGGGGAACTACGGGGACTATTACCCCTATTCAGGTACGCGATCGTCTTATTTCCCTCTATGCTAGCGAGATGTCGGTAGTAAGGTACTAGTAATAAGGTACTAGTAGCAAGGTACTAACAGTAGGGTGCTTAGTAGTAGTAGTGGTAGTAGTGGCAGTGATAAACAGTACCTACTATCATGTATGAATAGGGTCACCGTCCATGGATGGAATATGCCATCTATGGATGGTAGGCCTATCGGTGGTACAATAGTGGCGATGAGGTGTATGGTAGGATACCTCGGGGGTACATACCATCCATGGAAAATCCTACTATCCATGGATGGTGGGGGTCCATGAGTGGGATGCAACACTTACACGTTTGGTTTTACCAAGAATGCCGAAACCCCACTCACGACGATCTGCGGTTGGGGTAAAAGGCTACCTCTCCCTCTCTTCTAGGAGAAGATTTTCGGTTTGCTGCAAATCAGACGGCTCCTACATTTCATAATTCGATTGACAGCAGTCAGAAGCAGGTCGCGTGAACCTCGCGAAGGCCGAGGGTGTGCTAGAATTTCTTTTTTCTTCACGTATGAGGCTTTTTTTGTAGGTAGTTCCAAGGATCTGTAAGAGTACATAAATCCCCAACGTTTGCGTTCGTCTCATTCATACTTTATGTCAATTGGACGTTCAACGGATCTCGACCCGTGCCACTAATGCCGGCGTCGCACTAATGCATGCCTCCTTGCTAACTTGCATGAGATGGCTGTATAATGAATGTGCTGTCGTTTCTGAAGAGTATGAGCTATATTATTATCCTATACCTTTTGAGGTACGAAAGTGGACTTATAGCGTATGCATAAGCACTTTTACTAAGATCATCACTGTTACCAATTATCCGATCGAGAGACTAACAGCGGTACTTTTACCCAAGGAATTCGTCCGACGTACCTACTCCACCAGATGCGCGTCAAAGACAGAGACCAATATATAGAATAAATCTAGCTTCTTACATTCCCGCTCTTCTCGGTTCCATTACGCACTACCGACATTTTGGCTTGCCCCGCCAATTGTGCTCGTGCTTGTAGCTGTCGTACAATTGTACTCTTCCGTTCTTCTCATATCAGTCACATAGATTGTGATTCTGGTAGTCACTTTCCCGTGCCAGAGCCTGCACAACCTCTCTGCCTCATCTGCTCGACCATGACAACACGCCAGCCTATAGATTTAGTAAATTCAAGATTACGAGATAGTTGCCAAGCCTGTGCTGCGTCCAAAGTCAAGTGTCAAAAAGAGAAGCCAGCATGCTCGCGATGCGTCAGGCGTGGCATGAAATGTGAGTACTTTGCCATGAGACGTCCGGGTCGCAAGCGTGAAAGAAGCCAGCCCAGCAACGACGGCGATCGTGACAGAATCAACCGAAATACCGAGTCACCTGGGAGCAACAGTCACTTGACAAATTTAGACCCCAGCCCAACTTCATCCAGACCCGCCAGTCTGTCTGCTATCGGGTACAGTCCCGTGGACACCTTCGCTGGTCTTTTGACGCCGCTTGAGCACAATAGAATCTCGGGATTTGAGGGAGAAAACGACATACTCGATGGCTTTTTTACCTCGCCCATAAACGTTCTCTCGCTGGATTCTATCGACTTCCTAAACCACGATCCCGATGCGTTCTCCGAGGCATCCTCTTTTGACCATCCAGATATATCAAAGTCGCCCTCTTTTTCCTCAAAAGCTCAATCGTTATTGAATGGAAACACTGGTGCGAGCGGCGCTTCAGACTCCACCTTATGCTGTCTGACACGTGCACTGGACCTCTTGAAGAAGCTCTCGTCGACAAAGCCAATTCGTTGCATCTTATCAAATGGCCAGAACGATGATGCAACTGCATCTAACGCAGGTAACGATGTGAGCCTATCGGTACAGGCTGTTGTTGCGGAGAACAAGCAGACGTTCGAAAGCGTCAGCAACATGCTGCAGTGTTCGTGTGTGGAGGACAGCTATTTGTTGACCATGCTAGCGATGATTGTCCTGAAAGCAYTGGAGCGATACGCTGCGGCGGCACGGAAACAGTTTGGGGGAACAGGTGAGGAAGGAGACAATCCAAGCGCAAGCACTTCTACGCAAGGACAGGCACGACAGTTGAGTAGTAGTGGCGATGAAAGCGTCGGACGCCTGGAGGCCCAACTAATCCTCAGCGAGCTGCATTGTGTGCAACGGTTGGTGAAACAGCTGTCGCCAAGATTCAGAGCTCGTGTAGTAGGACCAGGTGGTAAGGGCAGAGGAAATGTGGAGCGGGAAATGTTGAGGGGTGGCTCGCAGGTTTCAAATCTCTCTGAGCGCGGAATGCCAAAGGCCCCTCTCTCCGCCAGCATCTTTGAACAATTAGATGTGGATTTACGCAAAGCTCTTAGTGCTTTGTCATCGGATATCATTGGAAATCTACGGCAGAGTTAGCAGGCCACTTAATTGGGTTGGGTATGGATAACTCAGACCGTGGTGTACGCGGGCAATGGCTGGTGTAACAATGGCCTTTTCACTAAACGACCTCAACACAATCTCGATTGCTCAATCTCCAAATATCATACAGTCACTAACATGGCTATACCCTTCTTCCGAACTTGCTTCTCTCCTAGCCTCGTATGGAACAGTCTTGCTCCTCCCTTGATCCTGCTTAGTACCCTCCCTCTTCTATGATTCTCGACCTGCAATATGAAACTCCGATCACCTAGTATGCGGAGTGTTAGCTTCGGATCAAATCACCTCGGCCAAAGTACATAATCGGGCTCGGTGTTTAAAAGCTGGGAAAGTCTCTCTACCTACCGGACTGTAATGGAAGATTCTGTATTTATGGCTCGCTTCTCTTAATTGACTTTATGCAGAGTTCCCAAATTCAAGCAGAAGGCCCGAAGCGATCATCTTCCACAATGGCCACCTATGCAGTTTTAGGTTCCACCGGTAACTGCGGCACCGCACTTATCCAGACTCTTCTGCAGCAACCGAAAGCGAGGATCAAAGCCTACTGCCGCAACAGGGCCAAACTCTTACGTCTTCTCCCCGGGATCGAAGCCAACGAGCAGGTCCAGATCATCGAGGGGGGCATCCAGGACGAGCAGCCCCTCGCCGACTGCATCCGCGACTGCCGCGCCGTCTTCATGGTCATATCCACAAACGACAACATCCCCAGCTGCCGCCTCAGCCAGGACACCGCCGGCGCCGTGATCCGCGCCCTCCGGACTCTTGACCAGGCGCCCAAAATCGTCCTCCTCTCCTCCGCGACCATCGACGACCACTTCTCGCGCCACGTGCCCTTTCTGCTGCGGCAGATCCTCCTCCGCTCTGCATCCCATGTCTATGCCGACCTCCAGGCCGCCGAGGCGCTCCTCCGGGCGGAGCAGGCCTGGCTGCCGGCCATCTACGTCAAGCCGGGGGCCCTGTCGGTGGACCGGCGGCGGGGCCACGCGCTCAGCTTGACGGAGGAGGACAGTCCGCTCTCGTACCTCGACCTGGCGGCGGCTATGGTGGAAGCGGCGGACGACTGGGAGGGCCGGTACGTTGGGCGGAATGTCAGCGTCGTGAACACGAATGGGAGAGCCAAGTTCCCGACCGGAACCCCTTTGTGCATCCTCATGGGGCTGTCACGCCATGTGTTTCCGTTCCTGCATCCGTTCTTGCCGGCAACAGGACCTGGATAAGTTTGACGATATCTGAGTTATGTCTGACGAAGGAGAATCGCCCTCACTAAACTCTCGATGAAGTTTTCTATTTTGTTGATGAACTGACAGTAGCCTCTTGGCCTTCGATTTGCTTTGAAACAACACARGGGGCTTGTAGATAAGGGCTTAGATAAAGATAAACAAGTTTAGCTCAGTTTTATAGAAGCCTAGAGCTACTACCTTAGGTACGGAGAATGGAAATAAAAGTCTTGATTTGCGCTAACCACTTCCGTGCAAGCCCTAATCCTAGTTTTAAAGCTGGCCCCTGGAGCATGCCTCTACTATAGTATCTTCGGGGGCCTTATAGCGGCTTAACGATAGCTTATTAGCGGGTGCTTTAGGGAGAGGTCCCCCGCTTAGGGTGCCTAAAATCATTACGGCCCCCTAAGGTATAAGCGCGCCCCGAAGCGGGCGTTGTCCAGGCAGCTCTCCTAGGGGTAAGCGGATAGGGCTGAGCTCTTGGCACGCTAAAATCGTTAGCGCAAATCAAGACTAATATTTTCATTCTCCGTAGTGCGAATTGTATGAGAAATGCCTGGGAGCGGGAACAAAAATGGACGGCGAATATCCATGAGTGGAATGCAACAGGGGCTGTAATATTTCCAACATGAACGATTCGATCTATATTCATATACCCAAGACCTGCATCACTATTATTCATCGAAT
Source organism: Cladonia macilenta KoLRI003786 (assembly GCA_000444155.1). Lineage (NCBI taxonomy): Eukaryota > Fungi > Ascomycota > Lecanoromycetes > Lecanorales > Cladoniaceae > Cladonia > Cladonia macilenta. Next base: position 995,561 of record KE598566.1, read on the forward strand.
AGATTCAGATTGTCTATGAGGTTCATAATATCCCTATTCTACGACCAATCTCCATCTAGAAGCTCCTCCAACCTTTTTCCTTGAGCAATGTCCTTGTGTACCTCCTCGATCGTCCAGGGTACAAAGTTGTGGCCAGGAGGGTAATTGGTGTTTTGGAACTCTGCACCAGCCACCAGATGCGCAAAAGCCTGGCCGTACTTCTCGTACACGTACGCTCCTGGGTCGTGACGAAAGACCCATTTGGGAAACCGGATACGTATCGCCTTAGGGTCTTGCTTGATGGCTTCCCAATCAGTGGTGGCAGCGTTCAGGACCTGCGAGTTGACGAAGGCCATCTTCTGAGCGCAGCTCACGCGTTGATACCGCAGCAGGTTGTAGATCCTGGCGCCAAGTGCAGCACCGCCAGGTCCCCCTCCGGAGGATGATAGTTGCAAGCATGCTGCTAGAGTGATCGCGTCTTCGAGAGCTAGCGTGGCGCCAGCAGCAGAAGTGTTTACGCTGGAATGCGCTGCGTCACCTATTTGTACGACTCGGCCGCCCTTGGACGTCCATTCACGGCGCAAATTACGCCACAGTAGCGGCCAATGGATGACGGAGCCTCTGGGGGCCCTGCGGATCAATGCTTCCGCAGCTGGGTCCCAGTCTGGCACTCGCTGAAGCACCTTGACGACATCTTCTGGGTCAACATCCGGCTCCCACGACTCTGTAGGGTTGGCGCTACCCTCCTGTAAGAATGTGTCCCGGGGTGTGAGCCCGAAGGCCGCAAGCTCTGGTGATATGAAGATGCCCATGTGCATGCCGTTGCCCAGCCAGTACTCCTTCGCTGAGACGCCCTCTCCCCACCGTTTCTGAATTGCATCATCCGTACGCGTCAGCTCTCGCGGGTATGCACAGCGGTAGACCGACATGCCGCTTGACCTTGTGGGCATGTGTTCACCCGCGACGAGGAGCTCGGAGCGCGACTTGAAGGCATCAGCCGCTACGACAATATGCGCGACCCGAACCGCGCCATCTTGTAGCACCACGCCGCCGAGTCCGGATGCCTCATCCTCGAAGTACCTGTCGACACGGTGGCCGTAGTCAACTTTGAGACCCAATCTGGCCACCTGCCGCAGGAGCATGGTGTAGAACTTTTTGCGAATCTGTACGGGTCCCACAAACGGAAAGCCTTGGCGTTCGGCGAGATACTCTGGGTCGTTATAGGTGGGAGCAGAGGGTCCGTAAATGACCTCGCCATTGTGCCTCACATAGTATGAAGGAACGTCAACTTTGTCTTCCTCTAATTCTCGATACATGTCGGGCCAGAAGCGCATCACGGCCACAGCCGAGGGCTGGATGATGATAAGGTCTCCTGAAAATACAATAAGACAAGTCTGCTGAAGTCAGGTGGATGAACAGACCACTATAATTAGGGCCTTGGTTTCGCTCTAGGATGCCCACGACATTGTGTCCCTTTCTCCAGCACTCCAACGCCGTCATTAGTCCCGCGTACCCTGCGCCAACGATCAGCACATTGACGTGCGTCTCTGGATCACGTTTCGGGAGCCCATTCTGGCTACTAGACTTCCAGTGTTCTGGATCAAATTCTTCCTTGTCACCTATGACCATGAAGTCATGTTGAGACATAGTTTCTCGATTAGTAATGGAAGCTAGAAAGCTATATGTCAACACTTGCCCAACCTGATGTAAAAWTTTTGAAAGATATGAGGGGTTTCAAAGTCAGATTGCCGCATCTTTACTATCTGTAAAAAAGAAGCGAAAGAAGCGAGTAAAATAAAAAAGCGATATCGACACTAGTGATACCCCTTGCGGAACAATTCGCGTGTAGCAGGATTCGCTGGAACCTTGGAAATGCTCAAATTAACCCGAATCGGTGAATTATTGTTGGGGCTGAAAATTCCATCGGACTTTTGAACGACGAGATACTTCGTGTTTTTAAATCCCTGTTCGTCAGTACAAACGCGGTCTTTACTGCATGGAACAACATGTCCTGCGCAGCTCGGCTCCCTTTTTTGTTTTACCCGAGGGATGCACAATGCATAATGTACCAAGCGTAGCGGACCGTGACCTGGCTTAATTGACCTATTCTGAAAGATACTAGATACAGAGTCAAGGCCAATTTAGAGATAATCTATGCTGTCTCACAAAAAAATCTGAGTTTGGATGCTTTTTTACATCAATACAGCTTGGCTATTGGATTGGCGATAAAAAGAACTGCCATCAATGTGATAGATGATGGTCCCATTGTTGATGTTTGAAGGCTGTCAAAAGGTCTGTTCTACTAAGTTCCTATATAGAGACTCTGTCACGCATGGAGCTCGGCTCATAAAGGTGGAATAATTCAGAATTTGAGTTCTTCGGAACTAGGCATTTACTCCTTGATCATCTGGTTTGATATCGTAACCCTGGGCCTTGCTTAACTAAGCCAGAAACCCTATGTCAAACTCCAAACCGTCGACCCATTCTCAACCCTCTACAAGCATCTTCGCGACCATCTCGTCCCAGAAGAGGGCAGCGACTTCGCTCCTATGCTCGGCCCACGGTCCAGCATCATTACTAACAGAAAGCCCCAAATCCTCCCCCTTGAACCCCCGGTCCAGGTACTCGTGCGACGGGAACTTCATATGGACCATCTGCCCGATGACGCGCATACCGATAGCGCCGAGCACGGTGCGGATCTGCTCGGCGCACTGCACGCCGCCGTGGCCGCCATACGAGACTATGAGGGCGGGTTTGCCCTTCCACTCGTGGAAGAGGTAGTCGATGGCGTTCTTGAGCTCGGCGGGAATACCCCAGTTGCGCTGCGCCGAGAGGAAGACGAAGCCATCGTACGAGGCCACGTGCCGGGCCCACATGCGCGTGTGCTCGTGCTCGTAACCGTCCGGCGAGTGGATCCGATTCGGGATGCCGGGCTCGTCAAAGATCGGCAGGCTGTGGTCTTTCAGGTCGATAAAGTCGATGGTGGTTCGTGATCGTAGTGAAGCATCGCTGCAGGCATCGGGGCCGGCGTTGTTGATACTGTCCCGTATGAAGCTGGCGACTTGGGGCCCAACTCGGCGGACTCGTGTGCTGCCGATGATGATCCCGATTTTGAAGGTCTTGTTTGACATGATTGTGACGGGACGAACTCAGGGAACTAGCCAGTCTTTGTGCAAGGCATTGAAGCCAATTGGTTGGGGGTATTGACTCATATGGGTTCATTTTGTAAGGTACCCGTCAGATCTTAGTGATACACTACGTGCTCGGACCTTAAAAAAGGCCGACAGGACTACGGATCTTCTTGCTCCCGAGTCTTACTAATTCCCCTGCATATGGTCGTATATTCTCACAATTGTTCGTCTACGGACTGCACCGCCTATACTTGCTCTTGCCTTGCCGGGGCACCCTTGCTACTTACTAGCCATTATTTTAGCCAGCCGTGTCGGAGTCCCGTCCTCGTACGAAAGCAGCAGACTCATCCATGTCAAATTCATCGCTTCCTTTGCCTTCGGATGCGAGGCCTCCTCGAAAGCGATCAGCGCTTTATCGAGGTCTTCCTCAGAAATCAGTTCGGAAGACGACGAAGAAACTAGTTGTTCCAAATGCTTTGCGAGACTATGACTATCAGCCATGGCAGTGTTGACACCCTTTCCTGCAAAGGGTGTCATGAGGTGTGCTGAGTCGCCCACTAGTGCGATACCTCTCTGATGTGGGTGCGGGAATGGGTGGAGAGGAAGCATGTAAAGAGGCTTAGCGTCTACTTTTGCGTCCGAAGGCTGGACCTCGCAGGCGAGAGCGATAAAGCGTTTGATATCATCTGACCACGTTGGGAACATATCAGGGTTCCTGAGGAGGTAATCTTGTAGATCTTTGTGATTTCTAGGGATGGAGGATAGCAAACGATCAGGGTCGAGAGTTGGATTTGGTCCATACTTCTCATCGTGAGTTGAAGGCTGCAAGTCCTTTTCAGTCTCGGCTTGACATTTCGAATGCAAGAAGAGATAAATGTGGGCGGAGCCATTAACACCTCGTTGTGATAGGATGGCTTTACCATCCCCGCAGGCGGCATAGGTTCCTCCGCCTATCATGACATCGAGATTAGGATCCTTGTCTCTTAGCCCTGGGATGTCAATGGTGATGGAGCAGACGCTACTGTAAATAGGCAGAGGAGCTGATCGAATAGCAGAACGGGCGCGGGACCAAGCGCCATCAGCGCCCACGATCAGATCGTACGTCTCGGATGTCGAACTTGTTGAGCTGCTCTCCAAGAACTCTACAATGTTTTTCTCGCATCCGTTGGCTGGAGTCACGCGGAGAACTTTTGTGTTCCATCTAATACTGCCCTCAGGGATGGATGAGAGCAGAAGCTGAGTGAGTGCGTTGCGTTCGATCTCGGGACGGCCTTCACCGGTATGATCGAGATGCACAGTACCATKYTTATCACAGATTATTGTCTGTTCGGTGCATTCGCTCTCGACTTTGCGGAAGCCATCGTAAAGGCCGCATTCTTTGATAGCTTTCAAACCGAAATCTTCTTGTAGATCTAGGGAGCCGGACGGGACGTTCACGCTTGATGGGTCGGGCTTTCCTCTGGTCTCGAAGATGGTAAAATCGAAGGGATAGGAGCTGGCTGTGAGTAGGGAGGCAAAGGTGAGACCTGCTGGGCCAGCACCGAGAATGGCGATCTTGAGATTGGGTGTAGAAGGCATTGTGAAATGGAGCTTTGAGGTTGATTCATGCCAGTAGGTTTGCTTCGACATACTATATACAAGCGAGTCAAACGCAAATTCGGATTAAATGGGGAGTTGATGTTACGCTAGCCCACCTCGCGAGATTACCTCCCGAAGCTCGGACTATGTATTAAAAGGCCGAAATCCTGAAACGAGGCAGTGAATGGGTTACAAACGCGGATAGGGTTGGAGATGCTCAAGACAGGTGGTAAAACTTGCCTTGAAAGGAGTCGAACAGCTTGCAGGAGGGCACTTTTAGACGATACCCTATATTCTTTTGTGCAGGAGGTATTTTTAATGCAACGATGTTGGGAGTCATACGACATGGTCCCTACGGTTGATCCTTCATTAGGTGACTTTGCTTTTCAATTGATGGCGTATTGAGATAATGCTTGTACAGTATAACCACATCCTTCGATTTGGCTCTTGGGTATGTCTAAACGACACTATTCTTTATATCTTAATGTCAAGGCGAGTTCTCTGCGCTGTTCCACCCCCGAGCTTACGCTGCTCCACCGTCAAGGGTTATGGTCTTCCCATTAACCCACTCGGCCTCTTTGCTAGCCAAGAAGCAAACCGTCCGCGCAATGTCAATTGGGAATCCATTCCGGACAAGCGGGGACGCATGTGCCGCCATCTATCTATTGTCAGCGGCGTTCTCAACTTTCGGAAATGCCCTTCCGCAGCGCCATCTTACCTGCTGGCGCTCTTCGGCGGTGTACTTCTCGCCGTTGGGAATGTAGTGCTGGGAGACATCGTGGAACATATCGGTGACGGTTCCACCGGGCGCAACGGCATTGACCGTGATCTTCTTGTGGCCGCAATCCTTGGCGAAAACGCGGACGAAGGAGTCGATGGCGCCCTTGGAGCCCGAGTATAGCGAGTGCTTAGGCACGCTAAACTCTTTGGCCGTGTTGGACGACATCAGGATGATGCGTCCACTCTCGTTGAGATGACGGTAGGCCTCGCGCGCCACGAAGAATTGACCTCGTGTGTTGAGACTGAAAACGCGGTCGAATTCTTCCTGTGAGCGCATGCCGTGGTCAGAGGTGTGGCAAAATATAGAGAGAAAAAAAAGAAATGCACAGAGGCGAGAGCTTCGGGCATCACTCATGATTCAGTCCTCTACTTGGAGGTGCGAGAGCATCATAGTCAGCGCGTTCCCGCTCTTGTGGTTTAGGCAATTCTTTTGCGAAACCAAGAGCATGTACATAATGTGAATTTGGAACGGCATTTATAGAAGCCGAACAGATTATGAGTACGACTGTGAGCTTACCTCAGTAACCTCACCCAAATGTCCGAAGCTGACGACTCCCGAGTTGCTCGCGACGATGTCAAGTCCTCCAAAGTGCGCCACTGCGTCATCCATCAGCTTGACAGTCTGAGGGACCTGCCTGACGTCGGCTTTGAAGGCAACCGCATCAGACCCGAAAGACTTGATCTCAGCAACGATTTTCTCGGCCGACTCCACCGAATTAGCATAGTTGACGACGACTTTGGCACCCAGGCGGCCGAGCTCGACCGCTATGGCGGCACCAATGCCGCGGCCGGATCCTGTCACGAGGGCTACTTTACCATCAAGGCGATATGGAATGTAAGAGGTGGTCATGTTGGAGACTTTGGGGATATCTAGATAAGGTTTGTTTTGAAAAAGATCATCTAGATGCAAGAATGATAAATGAGGGCGGCGACGGTGACTATCAGTTAATATAACCAGTCTCTGCTTACCTTAATATCACCTGAACAAGCCATGTACACAACGGTTCTAGCCATCTTAGTGATGAGTGGAGTAAATATGGTTGCCTGCATTGCACCGACGCTCGGTGCTGTCTGTGTCCGAGGTCTTGTACCGGGCCTCGGATGGATGCTCGACTGCCGAAACAGCTTCGTGCCGAATACCTCAAAGCACATATCTCTTTAAGAGATTATATAACAAGAACACACGGTTGAAGGATAGAAGTTTGCCTGCCTCGACCATTTCCGCGCTAATCTGACCAAGGCTCTTCGACATGGCGAAACAACCAAGCTTTGAAGGTTAGCCAAACCCCCACCCCCTCGATCGTGAGCCCAGATACTTACATTGACCGCGTAGACATTCTAGGCTGCCAGGCCGCCCTGTTTGAATGGGCCGAGAGCTATGACACAAAAGACTGGACCCGCCTCTCAAAATGCATCGCGCCCGTCCTCCGCGTGCGTCCCCATAAGCTGTGCATCCATCCATAATCCTCGCCCCTAACTATCTTTGCATACCCTTAGATTGACTATCGCGCTTTCCTCAACAAGCTATGGGAAGCCATGCCCGCTGAACAATTTCTAGGCATGGCGTCGAATCAGAACTTCCTCGGTAACGCGCGCATTAAGACGCAGCATTTTGTTGGCGCGACGAAATGGTCTCAGGCCCGCGAGGATGAGATTGCGGGTTATCATCAGATGCGTGTAGCTCATCAGAAGTATGCAGACGATGCGTTGACCGAAGTCGCTGTCAAAGGACACGCGCACGGTAAGGGCACTATATGGTATCGGAAAGTAGACAATGTATGGAAGTTTGCTGGAATCGAACCGGACATTCGATGGTCCGAGTACGATCATGATAAGATCTTTGAGCACTAGCTATCAAGTACCAAGCCAAGTCTTAATACAGCCGAAAGACAGGTTGGTAGAATCGACATTCAGAATAAATTCAGTTGTACGAAATATAACCGCCCCATATTGGTACTAGGGTTCCCAGCTTTCTCGCGGCCAATGCCTAGCCAGCCACCCATCTTGTCCCCGTAGTCTACTCCTTTGATACTTAATCGTAGGCTTCGTACGCAAAGCCCGCTCTTTAACGAGCGCTGATTATCTTTACATACCTGAGACTCATGACCTCGACGACGCTATCAGAAGCGGACCCAGGACCAACAGAATAACAATATTCCTAACATGCAAGCCCACATTGCAACCATGCGGATGCTCGTAGAGGAGCTTGCTGTCCGCGATGCCCGCCCACGTCCAGCACAGCAGGAAGATGCCCAGCACCTCCTTCTCGCCCCGAAACGTCATGATCCAGACGAACAGGCCCGCGCCGATGTTGCGGCCGGTCCCGGACTGGAAGACGATGAGTTCGTTCGCGGAGGCTGCCTCGAGGCCGAAGAATCGAGCCACTAGTTAGTTGAAGGGATGGTGTCAGTTTTTTCCGCATCGAGGAATAAGGGAAGGGGGGGGTGGGAAGATGGAGGGGGTTGGCATGGTGTGGTGTGGTGTGGTGTACATACGTGCGGGAGGGTCGAGGTAGAACCGCACCCCGGTCCAGATGAGCCCTGCGCCTACGAGGAGGGTGCCGACATCGAGGCTGTGGGAGAATGATAGTAGGTTACTTGGTTCTGGCATCGCGGTGAGTTCTTTGAGTAAAGGATTAGTAAGATTGCAGCTATAAATAAGGATAGGGAAAGCTGGAAAAGCTGAAATGACCGAAGAAGTATTTCGCTCAATTCATCCTTATTTTCATATGATATGCATACGATGATTATAACATAGCAGATTCGATTATACCCCTCAGGGCCATGAATTGGTAGGGAAGGTATAAATTAGTAAGGATCTGAGTTTTCGGGGTCAGATGTTCTAGTCGAGGCGTGAATTCGGTCCATTCGTAAATTATATCCAGTCCATTTACAAATGGTCCGGTCCATTTATGAATAGACCGTCTATTTGCAAATAGACTGACAATTTATGAATGGACTAAAATTGTGACTTGACTGCATAAAAATTTCTTACAGAATAAAGGGGTTATTAATCCTTAAGGGCTCACTGCTAATAATAGTGATGGGCGATAGCAGTGGGTGATAGCGATAGATAATAACGGTAATAGGTGACAACGATGAGCGATAGAGATAGGCGAGAGCGATAGGTGACGGCGAGATAGATAAGTATTCTGTGGATAACTAATTGTACGTCTTATCCAAGTATATTGCGTATTGGTATATAGACTAGTCGATTCATGAATGGGCTGGTCTATATGTAAGGTCAGTCTATATATGATTTCGTCCAGTCGATTTATTAATGGACCGATTTCACGCCTCAACTAGAACGTATGATTCGGTAGATTGCCCTATCCCGAGTGTAGCATCATCGGGCCTCGGGGCATTGGCGAGAGCTCCACTAAGGAAGATGTGGCGGTGAAATTACAGAGTTATGATAAAGCGGGGACTTACTCGATGATAAATGCAGCAAGTGAGAAGTGCGTGTACGAATAATGTGACATTGCTGATAACTTGATTACCCTTTGGGTCTCCAAAACACAGCATGATCTCGTCTATTACCCTCGCCGTTTCGCTACTCTTGATCCTTCTGCCTCTTTTTTATAGCACGGTGCGATGGCTCCGCTCAACTCTACGGCCGTCAAAGTATCCGCCAGGTCCTCCAACGCTACTGGGCCTCGGTAATCTGCACCAAATTCCGCGATTATGGTCCCACCTGAAGCTGGACTCATGGGCTAAGGAGTATGGCCCCATTACGGGACTCAAGCTGGGTCCTCTGAACGTAGTRATACTCAACGACGCGTCGCTTGTTCATGAACTGCTCGTAAAGAAAGCCTATTCTTTTTCCGCCCGAACGTCGGTGCACGTCGCCCAAGAACACATTTTACCAGAGGCAAAGCATTCATATACCCTTTTTATGCGGAATGACTACAACAACCGGCTCCGTGCCATGTCGAAACAGCTTCTGGTTGGCTCAGGACTTTCCAATGTAGCTCCATTGCAGCAAATTGCAGGGACGCGCCTGGTCTACAGCCTACTTGAGCCTGGCGACGATTGGACAGAGCAACTTAAGCCATGGTATGCAGTGACGAGATTGGCACGTCATCTGGCCTTTGATAGAATCCGTAGAAGTAACATAGTCTTATAGGGCTTTATCAACCCCGGTTGCGATGCTGAGTGGGGCACCGATTCAAGAGTATGTCCAGGATTTTGGAGAACGATGGATAGACGATTACTGGCTCTCGCAGAAGTTGTGGATAGAGCTGCTGGACCCAATCAACCCGCCAGTCGACCTTTTTCCTATACTTCGTTGGGTACCCTCTACGTTCGCAAAGTGGAAGCGAAAGGCACCAATCGCGCGCAAATATCTGATCGAGGCGTACGAGGGATTGATGAATCAGTCCAGGAAGAGTCTTGAGCGTCATGGCGGCTCGTTCACTTCGTTATCAATGATCCCGAAGCTGCTCCGGGAGTCTCCCAACTTAACAAATGCGCAAGAGATGGAAAGGACAACGTTCATGGGCGGGGTATTGTCAGTCTTTAGCACCCACTGATCCCTTTACTAAAGAGAATCAAGGTCACTGACAACATACAGCGACGCAGCCGTGGGCTCCTCGGTAATGTCATTTCAAACTTTGATTCTCGCGCTGGCCGCCCACCCAGATGCCCAGCGCCTGGCCCAAGCCGAGATTGACACCGTTTTCGGGAGCGACAAACCATTGCCCGAACATATCGACCTAGGAGAACTGCGTTACATTAATGCCTGCGTGCTCGAATCCCAGCGCTGGCGTCCCTTAGGAGCATACCCTGTGGGGCCTTTTGGTCTTCCTCGGAAAAGCGTAKTYGAGGAGGAGRTACTGGGTTATCGCATCCCCAAGGGCAGCTCGATACTCCTCAATCAGTGGACGATCGCACATGAYCCAGATTTCTATGACGAGCCGGAAYGCTATAACCCCGATCGGTTCTTGCAGGACTCCGTTGGAGCCAAGAAAGGTGTTTGGCAGGAAGGCAGAAAGGCAGTGTATACGTTCGGCGCCGGGCGTAGGGAGTGCCTGGGCAAGGACTTTGCCCTTCAAAATATAAGACTCGCGTTGGCACAGATGTTGTGGGCGTTTGATATCGTACCGGCGGAACCATTGGTTATTGACGCCCAGACAGGTTTCACACCTGCTATAGTGATGATGCCGAAGCCGTTCAAGGTCAAGTTCATGCCGCGGAAGAGTCAAGAGGCTCTACTACAGGAGAAACGGAAGGCCGATATGACGCTGAGGGAGATGCTTGGCGAAAGGGCCTGAAGCGTTTTTATCAGGCGCTTCAAAAGCAACTTTAAATCCTTGCGGCGTCAATATGTTTCTTGGTTAACATTTCATGAATGATAGAAACGTTACTAAATATTCATTTGTGGATTCTTCTTCCCTGTTCCTGTGGTGTACAGAGAGTGACACCAAAAGTCCTGATTTGCGCTGATCCATTCTTGGCAAGCCCTAATCCTAGCTCCACATGTGGCCCCTGGAGCGTATTGATGTTTTTAGGGTACCATGAGGCCTAGATTCTAATTTCCTGAGGCTTTGTTAGGCGAGGCGCTCCCAATAAGTAGAGGTGTTGGGTGCTAGGAGCCGTATTTTAAAGGCCCCTGAAGCGGGTGTTGTCTAGGCACCCTTCTAGGGGTGAGCTCATAGGGCTGTTTCTTGACGCGCTAAAWTCATTAGCGCAGATCAGGACTTTCGACAATCAACGACTCAATCCTCCAGACCACCATTGCTAATGCAAAGTGCCATTCTAAAGGTAACCCTCCCCAGTCAAGAGTCCACACCTTGCGCTAAGCTATGATCTTGATCGGGACTGGTGGTGCATTGCATGCTTCTGAGTATGCTTTCCTCTGCACTCGTGTGGGCTGCGGACATAGTTCTAGGAAGGGATATGACGTTGGTGAAGCTGACGAATTCGAAAGATTATGTCTTTGGAGACATTCCATACATGTTGATATATCGGACTCAATCGTCAGTGATGGCCTCTGTTTGGAATACAAGGCAAGAATACGATGGGATAACAATAGGATGATTGATGAATTTGGCAGCACGTGCTCAGCTATGAGACTCGGAATGAGATCCCTAGCAAGGCTGAATTTACGAGCAGGTAAAGCACTATCAATACTGGTTGTACTTCAATGTTTCTAGACTACAGCAACATCACTTGTCGGTGCTCATTCCGACCATCTTCAACGAATCCTTCCACAGGCGCTCTTCATTCTTTTGATCAAAGGTCTGGCTGACATACCCGGCCCCGAAAACGTTACCGTCGTCTTCCCCACGTTGTGCTTCTTCACAGTCCTCCAGGTACTTTCCTCCCTTGTGTTCCCACTCTTTCCCAACAGCAGCAATAACAGTCGTAGCAGCTCCTTGCTCGGAAGACTTCAAGATCTTGACGATGGCCTCGTTCGACATAAGGAATGCAACGAATTCAGGGCCCAAATGTCTGGAGATGTTTGTGGCGATGCCGCCTGGGTGGAGACTGGTTGCATGGAGTCCTTTGGAGCTGTAGCGACGATCGATTTCGTTGGCCAAGTAGACACTAGCGAGCTTCGAATTCGCGTACGCTACCTCGTGGCTGTATCCTCCCTTTTCGAAGTTGTAATTGTCACTCTCCGGAAGGGTTGCTGCCCGATGGGCCGACGATGAGACATTGACCACTCTGGAGTAGAAATCAGAAGTCGCGCTAGCGAGCAAGGCAGGCTTGAGCAGTTGAAAGAGGAGGAATTGGCTGAGGTAGTTTGTGGCGAAGTGGATCTCTTGGCCGTCCTGGGTGAGCTGGAGGCCCTGGACTCCCATAACGCCTGCGTTGTTGATGAGTATGTTGACTTTGTTGTTCGATTTCTTAAGGATGGTCGCAGCAGCGGCTCGAATACTGGCGAAAGAGTTGTTGTCCATCTCCACCAGCGACACACGAGCTGCGTCCACTATCCCGGCGAGAGCAATTTCGGCCATCTTCACGTTGCGGGCGGTCAGGAACAAGGTGGCGCCCGTAGCAGATAAGGCTCGTGCAGTCTCGAGGCCGATTCCAGAGGTTGCACCAGTGATGACAATCACCTTGCCACCGAGTTTTCCTTCGACGCCCTCATCACGAACGATCTGGAGAGCAGTCGGTCGGGCATCCCCGGCACCCTGAGGATTGGCATGAGCGGCAGTGTATGGACCCATGTTGAAATGTAGATGTATGATGGATCAGTGAGTTTGCTGTAGGTTGAGGTTGTTGGTGACTTTGGAGTGTGATGAGGTGGAATGAGAAAAATTGATCTGGAGCTTGTAATCATTTGATGTGGAGTTATAGATCTCACAGCTGAACTGAGTTGCTTCTGGCAGTAGGTGTCGTTCGCACAAAAAAGGGATATACACCGACAGCAGGAGCGCTTCGAAAGGCATGCAAGGGGAGGATGCCTAGGCGAGGCTTCATTCATGGTCTACATGTACCTGTCGATCACGCCTTCATTTGCCCGAACGCAAGAAGAAAGATCGACAGCCCCGGATACTATCATAATCCCCCATTCCTTCCGTATTGCCATGACACATTCTGCCAAATTTCAGCGGCCGCTGGTGGTCCGCTCAGGGATGGAAAGTCAAGTGTGCAGCGGCCGCATCTCTGATTATAAATCACCCGCAAATTCCGCAGACTTTGCGGCCGCAGACCGGCCGCCCCTTTGATTACGAATTGACCGCCGAGCGGCCGCAAAACGAGTGCTATCTGGCGGCCACCGCAGCGGGGGAGTCATCCCACTACCTTACTGTTACCATCTCGCCCATCAAAGCGTCAAACCACCGATTCTTTGTGTGCGCATAATCATTGGGACAAAGTATTGGTACAAGATCAAAATTACTTCACATGCTACCTCTCCAGATCATGCAAACCCCCAACAGCGAAGCCAGCCTCGATCAGGTGCAGCTAACATGCATCTCTTGTAAAACCCGGAAGCGGAAATGCGACAAACTCCTCCCCAAATGTTCTCCATGCTCAAAGTAAGTGTCTTGAACGGTCTTTTGTCTCCCCTTGGTCCGCTGCACGTCGACTTGGACTTGACACGGGAAATAGGAAGAATTTGACTTGCGATTACCGGCGGCCGGACCCACACAGCAATTCTGTGTCCGCCTCTGTGTCCGCCTCCGCCTCCGCATCTGCATCTGCATCTGCGACTGACCGGTCGTGGTATGGCTTCCACAGCAATGACGATCGAGCAGATGTTCAGTCCCTTGACTTCCCCACCATGTTATTCCTAGACCCGGGCATCTTACAGCAAGGACAGGTGGAAGTCTGTCAAGCCGCTAGTCCCGTTGCAGAGCACATTCTACATCTGCTTGGCGACGTTGATAACATTCGTGCCACCGCGTCCAAGTTCTTTGAACACATCCATTCCTGGATGCCCTTCATTTCCAAGAAACGCTTCTATGACCTCTATCTGCCGTCGCCATTCCAATCCCGACCAGACGTTGTCCTTCTTCTGCTGTCTCTGAAGCTCATTACAACCCTGCCTCCTACTAGTCCGCGCAATCCTCGGACCTCGCTGTACCATGCCGTGAAGCACTTCCACCTTCAAGTCGAAGGCTCCAGTGTCTTCTCTCTCCCGGTCCTGCAGGCTGGGGTACTCTTAGCTCTCTATGAAGTTGGCCATGCTATATACCCTGCAGCTTTCTTGTCTGTTGGAGCATGTGCTCGCTATGGGCACGCTCTTGGCATCAACTGCAGCGGATCATTGCAAACAAGAAGGGTCCTTACATTGGTGGAGGTCGAGGAGAGGAGGAAGACTTGGTGGGCAATTGTAATCTTAGACCGGTTGGTGCCCAGACTTTTCCACCCATAATATGACAAGCTGGCCACTATCGTTGCTCCAATATTGATGAAAATTGTAGCTTTGTGAGTATTGGCTGCCCGGGGAGACCCTTTGCGACGGCGGATCCCAGAGCAGATGACATTCTGCCGGCAGCTGACACAGCATGGGACCAAGGCGTAAGCTGGAACCGCTCCCCATCGGTCTCATGCGTGTGCTTATGCATACAATAGATTGTCAGATCCGATGGATTCAGCACACTGTCCTCGCCATTGACTGGCCACATGAGCCGATTCGCCCTGCTGTGCCAAGCCGCCAGCTTGCTGGGTCAAGTCCTACAGTATCTCTCCAGCGACTCGGCGATACGCGACGACGCCTGGATCCAATTGGATCGAACCCTACAGTCCATGATCGCCGCTTCGCTGAACGTGGACTCGCCCGACCACGATCAGATCAGCTTCGTTTACAGGTTAAATTTGATCCCTTGCCCCCCCCCCCCTCTTTTCCCCCAACCAACCTTTCTCAAGCCCTAACTGACCGGCGTGAATTTCCAGTGCGCTGGTCGCGCTGTACATACCCTGGCTGTACTCTGATGGCGGCGCAAGCCCTGCCGACAGAGACCGTTGCCTGCGCGCCAAACTCGTCATCCAGCAAATCACGGAGAAGATCGCGACGAATTTGGTCGATGGCCAATGCTTCCTCGATCGCAATCCCGAAGACATATCGCCCTGGGGTCTCTTCTTCACGTACCACGTCTGCGGCGCCCACATGCACTCTTCGACTGAGCCTGAGATGGTAAAGCGCTTGAAAGAGACGTTCTTGGCTATCGATGTTCGGTGGAACGCTGCGGGTATGTCACCTCAAACTCCATCCTACTACTCCATCCTACTACTATCACTCTGATGACGACCTAATCATCGGTTCTAGGTGTTTATCTCCAGCTCCTAGAGGCGCAAGAGGTTAGGAATAGTTTCCGATCCAGGGACGAGTTGAACAGGGTGTAAGTACGAGGCTAGCCAAGGGAACGACGTGACGGGTTTTTTTAGAATTAGATAGGTTATGATAAGGAGGTTAGAAATTTTCAAAATCATTATTTTAAGCTTTTGTTTTCTAGTATTTATTAGGATAGGAGTGAAAATTCGTACATGTATATTTTCCTAGACTTTAATATAATATCATTCAGATACCTTGAGGTATTTTTATGATTAAAATAAAGTAATGGAAACTTAATGTGAAATAAGTTGATCATAATTGCGGTTTTTATAAATGCGTCACTTCCCTTATCAGCTAGCCTCATATAGTGAGTGCAATAGACATAGGTACAATATCTGTGGATAAGGTAAAGAGTGTTTGTGAGACTAGTCGAATCTGTATGTATGGTGGTCTATAAGTAGCTAAAATGTATCTCTATGCCAGATAAATCTCTATCCCGAAAGAGTCTCTACGCTGAATGAACCTTTATACCAAATAAATCTCTAAGCAGAATAAATCCCTATGTCTTGCATAGCCTCCCATTCGCGTCCTCGCTCCACTCATCACTGCCCACCGCCGTGCGCGCATACAGCAACGACTCGGGATCATACGTCTTCTTCACCGCTAACAGCCTGTCGTAGTTAGCCCCGTAGAACCCCTCCTTCCAGTCGCCGTAGAGGTGGCTCGCCTCGTTCAGATAAATTCCGCCGCCCGGCGTCGCCGCGTTGAGCATGGGCTGCAGTACGTCGGCGGCGTACTCGTCACGCGCGGCCATTTCCGCCGGGGAGGCATCCCAGTCCCAGACACCGGCGGGCGAGCAGAGGGTTATGCCGTTGCGCCAGGCGGGGAGGACGGCGTTGTCCGGGTGCGCCTGGTGAGAGACGTTGAAGGAGTCGCAGTAGAAGGGGGAGAAGGCCGGGACGAGGGTGACGTTGCGGAGGACGGCGGTGACGATAGCGTTGCGGTCTGGGTCGACGACCATGGCGCGCGGGATGATCCGGCTGCTGATGAAGGGCGCCATCTGCGCGCTCCCCAGGGGCGCGGGACCGAGGTAGTCGTAGAAGTGGGTATAGTAGTTTGCTTCGACGTTCGCGGTGGCTTGGGCAGTGATCCCGCGCTTGACGAGATCGTCTTTGAATGGCTTGAGAAGGGTGTTGACTTGGTCCAAGTCTGCGCCCGGCATGGTCCCGTATGCTGTGAATGAGGTGTTGCCGATCGAGTAGGTGAAGGAGTTGCCTGCATCAAGAAAGGCGGGGAGTAGGGCGTGGAATGCTCCCACGGCTTCCCAGTAGGCATTGTTGCCGACGACAGAGTCATTGAAACTCAGAAGGGTACCACCCACAATGCCGCCTGGGTTAAGCCTGACGGTCATGGAGAGGACGACGGCAAAAGTGCCGCCACCGCCGCCGCTCAAGGCCCAGTAAAGGTCGGAGTGCTGGCTGGGTGTTGCAACGAGATGTGACCCATCCATGGTCACAACTTCCCATTCCAAGACATTGTCCGAAGCCATACCATATGCGCTGGAAAGTAGAGAATGACCGCCGCCTAGGCTGTACCCGCCTGCAATGCCGACTGTGGGACATGTGCCACCAACGACAGTGTGCCCGGTGGTATTTGCCAAGGCCAAAGCTTCGTATCCTTCTACGCCGGCGCCAAGCTTGGCTGCAGGGCCTTGGTAGTAGGAGGCTTTGTACGAGGGGTTGTACTCGGTTGATTTCAGGTTGTGAGTCCACAAGGATAGGCCGCCCTCTCCAGTAGACTTGCCCAAGTAACTGCACCCATCAGCTCAGTGCCAATGGAACATTTGTCTTTACTTACTCATGTCCCGTGTTCTTAATGACCAGCCTCACGTTGTGTTCCCTCGCGAACGCAATTGCACCCCGGACATCGTCAGCTCCAGTGACGTTCACCACATAACTGGCATAGGCCCCTAATTCACAGGGTTGGGATTCTGGTGTGTATGGAACGCATGAGTAGTTCTGAAAAGTTTGGCTGAGAATCCCAGCAGGTGAATCAATACTGCACTGCCGTTAGAAAGACGCATAGCATGACGAGTATTAGAGACCAACTGGCTTGGCGATTCCGTCTCGTTCCATGTGCTCTGAAGAACTGCGCACGCGGCAGCATTGTAGTTGTTGAACGGACTGTTATGACAGACACTAGCCTCCGGTACAGATGCGATCAAGTGTCCGCTCACAGTCTCATTGAGGTTAGCCCACTGAGCGGCGTTCGGCCAGGCTGCGTCTCCTGGGAGCACTCTGCATGAGCTGTTGGAGTAGATAGACCTTGTTGCAACTGCAGTAGCCGTCGAGGCTATGCCAAGGAAGACAAATTGTTTAACAGACATGAGGAATCTAGTCTATAAATTCAGCTGATGAGAAGATGTTGAGTCGACGGGAATCTATGTAGATACTAAGATTGAAAGCTAGAAATGAAGCCATCGTCCTTTTATACACAACAAGAAGTGCTGATCACGTCAGAGCTCACTCTGGACGCCGATCTTGTCATTCGTCCCGTGCATCATTGGGATATGCGTGCTTGCAAGAATGGCTGCCTTAGCTATCTGAAAGAGTCAGAACTAGCGAAGGACACACACGTCGTTCACGCGAGGCGGAAGCCATCAGCTAGAGTCAGCAAAGGCAGAATCTGGAATCCACGCGGCTCGGAGATTTTTCACCTTGCCACTGGATGGTAGCATTGAAGGGCCGTAGCTGCGCGGGTGAAGTGCTTTGCCACTGGGAGCTGGTAAGATAGGTCCATTTTTTTGGACCGATAAGAATGGTACGAGTGTGGCACGGTGCATTTAAACACCACAGCCGGATGGCTGTTGTACTCGGTATCCTAGTATGTCAAATCTATGACTGTTGGAGATAAGAAGATTTTGACGCAGGCGCGAATGAAGGAGGGTGAGGTCTTTAAATAGGAGACACAGCTCCGTCGAATCATAGTGTCGGGTCATTCGCACCTGGACCATGCTTATGCAGGGGGGCACGCGGGCACGAGGGTGCCTTGCATAGAAGGTACTGATTATTAGTTTTGATATTCTACTATCTTAAAATTTAGATTGGAAGACGTAATCTTATACAGTGATAATTGATATGTTAAGCATTAATGATAATGAAAAGTGAATCCAGAAGGATATGAGTGTTGCCTTATAGGGGGGCCTATTATAGAGTTATATAAGAATAATAGATAATAAGAGTTAAAAAGAAAGTTGGTGAGAAAAAGTGCTTTATTATATGTTTCATATTACATGTGATTTGGTCAGTACTTTTGCGTGGGGGGATGTTTTCTGTTGTGCACACGCTAATATACGGAGGCTCGTGGGGGACAAAAATATTGGCACCCCTCTAGACTTGATTTTCATCTAGGGGCACGCTACGCAATAGGCCGGGGTGGCCCAAGGCCCCGGCCCAAAGTCCTACCCAAAACCCGTCGTGTTGCGCGGCGCTTCTAGGGGGGGTGCCAATGTTTTTGTCCCCCACGAGGCAGGTGACTTAAACGCAAGAGACGATCAGAAATGATTTGAAGACGTGGATCAATATGTTGACCGCGAGCTCGCGCATACTTTGACGTATATGGCATCTCTAATGTTTTGAAAGCCACTTTTAGTTCATCGGAGATGTTTATGCCCTAATATACAAGCAAGCTATGATTTTGGTAAAATCGTTGTACAGTCAGCTGGCAGTGGCAGTTATGGCAATTCTGGGATTTCACGCCATCCAATTCTTTGGCGTGGAAACGACATTGTATACAGGCTTCGGTGCGATTGCTGTATTTTTGAAGATACCGGCAGTGACAGCCTGGGTACTCTGAGGTTGGAGCCGGTTTTACCATATGCGTGACACGCGACGGAATTCACTTATGGCCGTTGTTGTTAGCCCAGCCAGAAGGTCGTGACGGCTACCATATTTTGCGGCGATTTCACTACCATGCGCAGCTTGTAAATCGTGAGCAGGACCCCTACCGACACTCCCCAACCATATCTACTGATGCCGTCTGCTGCTCCTGTTGGTCTCGCGATGGTCTATGCACCAATTTGATGTCAAACTCCCCGAGCCTGACTGCCATGTAGCAATCCTTCTTTTCTCGGTCTGGTCAAAAACGAAGATTGGCTTGAAAGCCTTGCGATCCGTGTACACTATAACTAAGTGCTTAATTCGCGGCAAGTGGCTGGGCGGCAGGTGGCTTGATACTGGTACCGGGTTTGCTACTTTCATACATGGTTCCTTTCGGTGTTTGAGCATCTGGTCTCTGCGTCATGGAGTCTGAATGACAAAGACATTCTTCTTCGCATTCTTCTTTTATCTCTCCACTTTGCCAGGAAAACGATCATGAGAAGGCCCGCGGTCATCGTAGTCATCATCAAGAACCTTGTACGCGGCTGGTGGTCTGCGTGTTGGGCCCTGACGTTGTGGCTCTCGGTTTCATCATAGACATCAGTCTTGACAATAGATGCTGACCAGTACTCTTTATTAGGAGGTTCCCACCCATGACGAAACTCTATTCACTTGTACACTAGGTTACAAGTAGTATGAACGTCAACCTTGTTGGTTAAGTTGCCCACGTGCCCATTTAGGGCGTGAATAACATCCATCGTTATCTCGTTGGGTGCTAACGATATCTGTGATCCTTGGATACTCGCTGTGTTGTCTGCCATTGTGCGTGGATTGATCGTGGTGTTCTACAAAGACGTCCCAAAGTGCAATTGGCAACCTAAACTTARCCCAGAATAGAGCGACATGTAGATATCATGGATTCGATATCTTCGGCAGTTCCTCAAAAGCAGATACATTATTAAAATGACCCTTAGGGTCATACTCGTCGGTCTATATTCACATCCAAATATCGAATCAGCTTCTGTCACCACACAAAACGAACATGTGCAATCGGATGGAGGTAGTTCCAATATCTTACAACCGGGGACTCCCCATATTTTGTCATCTTCCGTCTGCATTATGTTTTCTTCGATTAATGACTGAATTATTGCGGCTTTCGTCACATCTTGGAGGCGTATCGTACTTGGCTCTGACCTTAAAGGATTCAGATCCACGATGTCCTGGACACAAGACGCATATGGAGGGGCTTCCGGTGAGCCTTCTCGCGTAAATGCAATAACTAGTCGATCATCCGGGATCTGTTCTGGGAAGGCTATGGTGGGTATTGTATCAACACGAGTACTTGGCTGAGGAGGCGATAGTGACACCGGCGTTGGTTGCGGTGCTGGAGTCTCGCTCTTTATCTTAACCCTGCCGCTGTCGGTGCTGTTGAAGAACAATCAACACCTATACACTCCTTGATTTGACCAGTTGAATTCTGACGGTCGATAGTTTGTGCACACCTCTCACGTGAGAGCAGAGCCCAGACTACGTTACGATGGTTCGTGGTCATAATTCTGTTTTTTTTGGTCCCTAAAAAGCAGTCAGAGCAATGTTCGAGTATTGGTAGCTTATGCATGCTGMTGGATACTCGAACCTCTGCTTATCTTCACCTATCAGGATGTTGATATCGAAAGCGGTACCAATTTCCATTTCAATATCAGGATAGTCTGTGCCAATGTGCATATTAGGCTGTTTGATGTCTCCCTCCGGTTCTTCAAGCTTCTCCTTTCCTTTCGCCTTGTCTGCTTCGGACCTTGGAATGCCCAATTATGGCTGCTTCGGTCGAGTCGTGAATTCTGGTCCCCCAGCGGTCTCGGGCATGGCTTTTTTCCCGAAGAACGTTGAAAGCATCTAGAAATTGGGTTTCCGCTGGGAGCTCACGGACCACCTCCTAATATCAGATGGTTTGATGTCGCTGATCTTCCTGTTAAGCGGAAAAGGGGGTGGTAGGCTTGGGTGATGGCTAGTCCAGTGTCAGCACATTATGCGTTGGCGCTCTGAGTATTGGCGAACTACATTGGAATCTCTCATTCCAATTGTTTAATTTCAAGGCATCTGCCCTATAAGAAGGATTCGTGATGATTTTGCGACATCCTTCCAATGTGTCCCAGGCACCGTGTTCGTCAACATCTGCACGAATGACAGCCTTACAGCAGAGTACATATCAGACCTAGCCATTTCCCCACGGGTTGACCTTGTGATCTTTGCATTAGGTCGAGATGATTAATCTCATAGGCGGCCATGATCCAAGTGAAGATTCGACTTGCGTCCGGGACAGCCTTAAGGTTATCATATTGTGGCATTGTCTCTTCGGGTATTCTCACCGCCTTCATATATTTCGGTAGCAGCCCTGTTGCTGTCTCCCATTTCCTTTCAGTATCCACCTCCATTCCTGTCATGCGGATTTCACCGGAAACGTACAATACAAATGTAATTTTGGTGAAGCCAGAATGACCAAAATTTAAACAGCATGATTCCAACTCGAGCGGTCTCTCATCTTCTACCCAAGACAACATGGCCAGGTCTTTCCCTTACCGCCTAATTCGCGCTGTCTTCTAATCAATATTGGGTGTTTTCTTCCCAGTCTTTCAGTACCATGATAAGGTTCAGTAAGGTTTGGCTTATTTTCTCTGCTTCCAAAGCTGCAACTGGTCGATAATCTATGGTGAGGCTCTGGTGGAGAAAGGTGTCTCTTTTCTACCCCTCACAAACTTCTCTGGGCTGCATTGAAGGTTGGACCAATAACTGAAATTTCACATCCGTTTTTCAATGCTGGCATATGTGATATCTTATATGCTGACTGCCCGCAGGCTGCAAAATGTAACAAGACCGAGCATTATTGAGTTTCAGAGACTGTGAGCAGTAGGCCAATACAGTTGATGGTGCCACATGAAATTCTGCAGCTCTTCTGCACTGCAGTGGAGTGTTCAATCCTAAAAGCGGGTCATTATGAGACAACGAATGGATCCAACACTGTCGAGGAATCACTTCAAACTTTTTAGCAAAGCCGACATGAGATTCCGAATGTACCGTATCAAAGAAGATTTTGAGACAGGCTTTATCGCCGGTAATTGCAGGGTATCTCGAGTATCTGGAGAGATATAAAAAGTGAATTTAAGCCCAGGCCAACTGAGCTCAGCATATGCTGGGCTCTACACTAAGTACATCTTGAGAATTTAGAGCAGGAGGAATGCGTGACTTGTAACTTTGAGAATTCATCTTGAGACCATGTGAATGAGACTGATGGATCTATTAATGTAAGACTAGGGAGAAAAAGTAATAAAAATAAATTTAGAAGCTAAGCCAGGATAAAAAAAAAAAGAAAACATGCTCGTATTGTTTTCTTCTCCTACTAATATTTAGAAAGATTAGCTGCCTTGTCGTCGGAGCGTCTAGTCTCTTCGGAGGTAGGAGACATATATGATGGGGTGTTCACAAAGCGCGGAGGCGGCGTCCAAACTATATACCCCTGGTCAGGGGTGGGATCGGACCAGGGGGGTGGTGTTGGAGCGTGCTTGGCGGGCGGCGGTGTCCATTCTTTCCAGCCTTGGTTCTGGAAGGGGGTGGGGTCTAGCACCTCAGATGCCGTTGGGGTCTGAGGGAGAGGAGCTTCCGAGCTATCATACGTTTATCAACCCACTCTATTAATATCTGAAATGTTCCGTAGATCTTCCACATAGTCTCGTTCTCCTAACTGATGATGCCTTAACCGACTCGACCCGGGAGTTGGCACCCGAGTGGGGAGGCTGGAGCTGGCAAGGGGGGAGCTGGGAGGGTCGGATGGTGCCTCCTGTATCAAGGCGGCCATATTATGTTTTCGACACGTTGAGGTTGCGCAGAAATTTCTTCAAGCCGACCCAAACCTGCTTGGAGGCGAAAAGTATATAGATTGCTTCGTACTCCTTAGTCTCAGTACTCTTCACTACGTCGTCGAAAGATCTTCCATCTCGCGAGCGGAGGAAACTTCATAAGATTTATATAAGTTCTGCTGCGTTTGTTATCACTAAACTGCCACTGCGAATTGCCCGTTGGTAGTGATGGACTTACAGGACTTGGCAATGACTTGCTCCAAGGGGTTGAGGGTAAGTGTACGTATCATTACGAGGCGCTGGGCGGCGAGGGAGTCCTAGGGGGGGCTTGCTCAATGGCAAGGGCTTGGGGGGCTGCCTCAATGGTGAGAGTTTGGGGAGGCGCGGTGATGGCCAGCTGGGGAGCTGGGGAAGCGAGAGCCTGCTGAGGTGAAGGGATGGCGCTTGCCAGATTGTTAATCGTTGTCAGGTATTCCAAACGATCATTTCTAAGGGCGGTAAGAGTCCGGTCTTTTATCACTGAAAGCAACTCCTCTACAGGCTGCAAAGTATGATCAATGTAGATGTTCGCGTTAATCGTTCCTCTCAAGCTCGTTGGATCAGAGGGTTGTAATCTTGATGCCGCTCTTTCTGATGTTGGCAATTCCAATTCGTTCATTTGTGTTTACTTTCCCAGTCTAWTTCCTCACCCCCTGACTTCAAAATTTGATTGAGAGAGGTTTTTCGAACGAGTTCATGTCTTTGCAACTCCAATTCATTGACTTCCTTGTGTTCAGCCTATTATTCTGCGTCAAACGAACCTCTGGTTTTGATCTTCTCTGGTTGACTTTGTATCTTTTCTCAAAACTTTGTTTCTGTTGGGAGTCGCCTTCTATTGACTGGTCAAAAGCGCGCTTGCTAGACGTGCGTTCAGAGATAGGTGGGTGACGGTTTAGATCAATAGTTTACAGGCGGACATCCATAGGCKGCCCTGTAAAGATCGAGGGAGGAGCACATTTGATCTTTCTTCTCCCTATTTTGGTAGTCGTCGCAGGCGTATCTTGGAGGGGAGGACGTTGTCCG
This sequence comes from Cladonia macilenta KoLRI003786, assembly GCA_000444155.1. Taxonomy (NCBI): domain Eukaryota; kingdom Fungi; phylum Ascomycota; class Lecanoromycetes; order Lecanorales; family Cladoniaceae; genus Cladonia; species Cladonia macilenta. Next base: position 1,019,546 of record KE598566.1, read on the forward strand.
GTATTTAATCGAAGTGCTAATGCCACCGTTCCGCTCCTAGGACGAAGGTCCATTGGTGTACAGCCTCGGTGACGAGGCTGAGACATGACGAACACCAGCGCGAGACAAACAATGTCAGATAGCTGAAGGAAATAATGGAGGATCGGTCACACACGAATGGATGATTGGTCATCATGTCCTTATAAAACACATTGAGTCCTGTAGCCTCCTGGTATCTACAACACTAAGAAGTTTTTGACTTCCCCTGAGTGTGATGCCATCCAACATGTTTTGACAAGATGCATTGACACCTGTAGTTTCATATTAATTGTTCGCTTGTTGAGCGTTTCTGTARAGCATCCTTATTTGCCATGGTAAGATTCTATGTGCGACTGGAGGCTTCGCCTTCGATAATCATGTAGTTGCTGTACTTCCATCCGTACTCTCCCGTTCACTCCTGGCCTGTGGCTGTGTCCAGCCAATGGCCGCACTAAGTGATAACATTTCAGCCTATATTCGATTTCCCATAGCTATGCAATGCTTGTTCATTGCCGGCGAAGTCTCCCAGTGGCTTCTTCTTCTAGATACGTACGACGCACTTGTTCGAACCTACTGATGACGTATTGGGATGGTGATAAAGGCCCGTTAGACTCGTTCCATCCAATGATTTTAGTGCTGCAACACTCCTCCAGCACAAAAACTGTAAATGTCTTTTCAAATTTCCCAGTGCCTTGACCCTGGGTGGCGAGTTGCCAAACACCCCATGACCGTTATTTGTAACAATCGACTCTTGTATCATTTTTCGCTGCCTTGAAAGCTTGAATTTGGGTCTCAACTTCCCCACGAAGTGAACAACCAACGGACAGAGAGTGACCACGGGCTTCAAGACTAGAAGAGGTAAGGACTCAATCAAGAGATATTCAAGGAACATCTTGTGGATGTCGTGGGTTTCTCGAGGGGCCGCTGCCATACTTCAGTCGATGTATTCCAAGACTCGCAGCGATGGTCAGTACATTATCAAATTTCCAGCGATGCATACTTTAATCCAAAGTGCATCCAGCTACTAACATTGGAGGTTATACCCTCGAAGTTATCATTAGCAAGATATTGTTTCGAGCTTCTTCACGGGTTACTGATTGATGAACTCGAGTAAGGGCAAATCGAGAGGTTGATATCAAGGCGCTCCGCAGTTCGTCGATTTAAAGCGAAGGGTCTCATCTCCCTTGGCGTCGTCTCATCTTCGACGAACTTTTTGACTTCTAGGTTGGTCCGGGCATCAAGTGCAAGAGTATTTGTTATGAGAGATGTGATGACTTGGTTGAGAAGGAGATGTAGTAATCGATAAAGAAACTTCGCCTTTTCTCTATCCTCTGCTAGTAGCCTCCAAGAATGATTCTTCGAGGCTCGATCCCTTGCTTCTTGCTAAATGAATTTGGCAAGAGCAAGACGTCGGCAAGAATGAAAGCATGGAGCATTTCTAATTGATGTTGGCACTGTATGGGATCACCTGGGTGTGGAGTAGCCCGTAGATATGGTAATGATGCTAAAGGCTGTCTTTGCTGTGGCTGTAGCTGTGGTGACGAAGCACGCAAAGCGAGACGAGCCTTTCTAATCCGTATCTCCCACCACACTGTCTCTTCTATCTGCTCCTTACGCTTCAGAAGGATTGACCTAGGGACAGTTTCCACCATCATTCGGTAGGATGCGGTAAAGCTTCTGAAAGGTCTTGGGAGGGGCGGCGTGACTGTGGGGGCAACATAGAGGCGAAGGCGTCAGTAGTTGCTGAGGAGTCTTGGGAGGGGCGGCGTGATTGTGGTGGCGCCATTGCGGTAAGGGCACCAGTGTTTACCGAGAGGTCTCCATAAGACCATGCTGTCCTAGAATGATTCCCATCCTTCTATTTGGAATACAAGAGAAGGAAAGGACAAGAGAAATAGTCAGGTCTCGACGATCTCGTTCTCAAGCTAGAAACAGCACTGTGGTCATATCACTGGCTGACCAGCACAAACGATTCCGTATATTGTTGAAGGTTGCTCGATCCAGGAGCACGCTGAGCCCGTCGCCTTCTACACCCAGATCACATTTGATGGAGCTGGCGATTGCCATAAGTTTTTGACYGGGACGGGAAGTTGATAGTTTGTGTAGGATTGAAGAATCGATATATATATATATATAGTGTTCTGGTCCTCAGTCTCAAGTTAGTAAACGCTGAGTCAGACATCTGAAATGTAATTCGTGTGATCTCAACTGTTCTTTGGCGACAGTCACTGTTATTGCACCAAAATTCTCGCTTGATGTCTTCCTTGTTGTCGCTGCTTGAGCAGCAGCCGGGGGATTTGTGCACACGCTGTCGGATTGAATACGTAGACATTACCCATACTAGATGTGGCAAATGCCTGGGAGAGGTTGTTGGTTAAGGTAACGAATAGAAGCAGCCGAATGCTTGAATTGGCGGGGTGGTGGAAAGTGATTGATGGGCTGAGTGAAGTGCCTACTGCCCATTCTTTACCAGTGAAACATTAGAGGCTTAAGGCTCGTTGGCTGTGTAGGAATATATATGTGAAAGCTTTCACACGGACCAAGGTCCTATATATCAAAGACGTAAGTTGAATGCCGAAATTCGTGCCAGGAAAAGATTAATGAGCAAAAACGCATGAATAAATAGAATGAGATTTTCCAAAATTGCTCTCCAAGACATCGTTCCATGTATGTAAGCTTCAAGTGTGACTTGCTCTCACCAGTCCCAGTCTTCTCACGAATATATGCCCTTTGGTCTCAGTGAAATTTAAGATCGAGCAGCTGCTGCGTCGATCGCTAGGTGCTTTTCGAAGGGAAATGCTGGAAGAAAACGGTAACAAGAGGAAGGATCGCCAACAGAGATAACGATATATGAGGATAACGGTGTGTACAAGAGTGATATTATTCCATATTGTAAATTCTAAGTGATGTGAAGCAACCAATAAGCAAAAAAAGTCTTGGTGTCGTCTAACATTGCAGGACTGAATCCATGTACTAGGATCATAAAATATCGTCTCTGCATCAAGGTCGTCCCTTCTGCGAATGGTAGGTATTTGACTAGGACCGACCACAGGTAGAGAGTCTTCCTCATGATCGTATCCAGGTGGTGTGGGAGGACGGCTCGGTGGCAATTAAGAACAAGTTGCACGTATCTCTCCGCCAGGCCCACGGATAATTCCCATCCACGAGATCTCAGGCTGTAATTAATGCGCAAAACCTATGAAAATGTGTCTCATTCGCATCAGCCACGTCATTGCGGGCTGATTTCAGATTGCCCAATCGCAAGCGTACTCTAAGATGAGAGCACATGTTTAAACGTAGTGCCCCTAGAGGGCGTCCAGTGCCTCTTCTCTTACTTCCGAGATTTCCAGTCATCGAGAGTGATGGGCGAGGAGGAAAAGGGTATTTGTAGGAGACTTCCCCAGCCTTATGGCGGAATTCACCATAAGTCCCGGACTGCAGATGCCCAACCGTTGGGGTGTAGGATACTGGTGCACTCGAGTTGCTGCGGCTTCGTGGCCGTTCCAAGGCTTGGGATGTATATAGCAAAATGATTGCCAGTGATTGTATCGTCCCTGCCATTTTTGCGACAAGTAGTCCAGAGTCTCCAGCTGACAACGTCCTCGTTCGTTTATCTTGGGCCATAAATGCTCCACTTTAAAGGAATGTTGTGAAGCTGGTTCACCGCCTTGCAATTTCAATTGCCGTGCACTTGACAAAGCAGCACGACTGCCCGAGTATCGACGCCATCAATCCCCCTCGCCGGGCCCTGGACCGTCTTAGAAAGAAACTTCATGAAACATCCTAATCCTCAGTCATCCAACCACGTGGATGAGTCAGCATGTTGCGAGGTGGCGGCAATCTAGGATCCGTAGTAAGCCATGGAGTCGTAGTCCGGACACGGACTCCGAGGCCGGAACAGTGCGCAAGCAGCTTCGTTCTCAGCTGGTGTGTCGTCGTAAATTGACCAGGGTAAATGAAGGCTTCCTCTCCAAGATTACGAATTCCTCTTGGGCCATAGGTACTCCTTGTCGCATTGTGGCGGAATAATCAGATCCTCAAGGTAAGGTACCTTAACGTCATCACGTGTGCTTCACCTTCGTGCTTTGATCGATTGCGGTACACGAGGTCCGGGGAGAACGACACTTCATCAGCTTTGAATTCTTCCTTCAACAAATTCTTAACCGTGATATTTGTACGCCGCGTTTCCTCGGCCGAGACCGTAGACATCTCTCAGAGATATCATCTGACGCCACACCATGGGCAACTTCCTCGCGAACGGAAAGCTAAACAATGCCCTTGACAACCTCGTTCCTGAGACCAAGAGTGCTTGCTGTCCGCGGTGTAAGACGACAGTCAGCTATCGGCATGCAGCGTATTATACCGTAACACCGATCATATTCGCTCTTGGTCTCCGTTCTTCTTTGACTAGCACAGTCTCTGAATTGAGATCTTATGCGAATGGTGATAGAGGCGACTCCGTGCACTGGATAGGTGAGATACTGTCAGCGTGAGGCCGGCTGTTGTTGCGTATTGCAGATGTTGCATTCGATATGGGGTATATATATAGTCCGGCGCAGCTTAGTCAACGTATTCTGCTGTAGAGGATTTATAATTGTGAGAGAGTGTGAGAGTGATGGAAAGGGACCGAGGTAGAAAAGTATTAGAAAAGTAGTCAAAGACATGAGCAGGTGGCACTCACGCCATTCACCTTTTTAGTTAATCACGCAGGGATGAAGACCCTAGCAGATGGTAAGCAACTTCACAGACGGACCGTGATGCTTGGAGTCTTCTTTGTCATGGGTGTTATGGACCACTCCTATGAGGTATGAAGCTCTGTATCAATAGGCTGCGCTAGCGAATTGCTCCGTATGGCGACGGAGTATTGATCATGCATGTACATGTCTATATATCTCTCTCTTCAAGCTCTCGGTAGATATTTCAGGTGGCGTGCTAGCGTTGTATTGCCTGAGACCTAGTAAGTGAGGGTGGTAGCCGCATAATGAGGAAGATCACTTCGAAGTGGTAGCTTGGCTGGAGAAAGTTTGGATGGTTTTGACATGTAGAAACAGAAAGTTGATCGCGCCGTGACAGTATGATACTAGTACAGATTCTTTAGAAATGAGATTAAAATATAGTAGACCGCCGCCAACACCAAATAGCTTTTTCCCGCTGACACGCGTGCAGGTATCAACCTCTGCGAAGGAAGCAGATAAATTTCATAACCGTAGAAATGGTATCATCGCAATTTAGACACTCCTTACCGCCGCCGCCGCCGCTGACTCCTCGCAATGCTGCAGGTGCTGATGTATACGCCGATAGACCCCGGATCGAGAAAACATATGAAAGATATTAAAGGAGAATCCTATGCCTGCCAAATGTCAGTGGTGAATCTTGAAAGCGGAGAGACTGACATAGCGTACTGTTGCAGCAGATTTTCTATGGTTGTGGAATTGATATCCCGGCCAGCGGGAATCTCGTTGATGAGTGAAACCAGATTCACGAAGCATTCACCAGCTTTGTAAGCCAGTATGCCTGGAGCGGCGATCTCGTCCATCTCAGCGTCCAGGAAATGGAGTTTGACAAAGCGAGTAGTGGCATGATTCCGCGCAATGACCTTGAGTGCGTCTTCGACTTGATTGCTGATAGTTGACTACATCCAACTTCGTCAGCCGTATCGATTCGGGTGTGATATAGAGTCCTTACCTCGTCATCATAGATCAGCACCACCACCGTCGTATACGCATGTACCTTCTCGACAGCATCGAGATACCCTGATGGGTCAACGGTGACCAAAGACCCATATCTTCTCTGACTCGGACTCTGTCGCCTTGTCCTGATGTCCTGGTTGTTTCGGGACAGCTCGTCTATTCTATTTGCCCTCCACTGCCTCATGAAGTCATCCTCCTCATCATCGGCAGAGACTTCAGGGCTGGGGCTCTTGCTCTTTTCCCGCGAGAAATTGTTTGAAAAGGCATAGAGTGTTTGGCGGAAACTTCTCTTCTTCGCCGTCTCAAAGGAGCGCGCATCGGCTATGACACCTTTGGGACCGGTGTTGGCGTCGAATTGAGTAGTGGTAGGAAGGTAGGTAGTCGCGTGAGGCATGGCCGTGGTGGAGTCCGATGTTAGAGTTCGTTCGTCTTCGTTCCCCGAGTGAAGGGTTGTGCTATCGTTGTCTGAAGAGTCTGATCTGTCTTCTGGGTGGCTTCTGAGTCGTGGGTTTTGATTGTTATTGTAGAGTGCATCGAACTCGTCTTGAGCGGCACTTGACATATTGTAAGAGTAAGAGTAAGAGCGTACGTGTACGTGTACGCTATGGCTTCAGCGATTTCGGTTGTTGCTACTTAGTGCCCGGCTGGAGATGCGTGACCGTACGGGGTCGTGTTTCAGCGTGGCTGATCGCTGATCGCTCCGGAAGGCAGTAAAAGAAAGAAGGAGAATCAGAGACAGCAGCGTGGAAGCTAGGCAGCAGGTTGAGCTTGCTACGTGTACTATTGCGATTCAAGAATTAGATACCTTAGTGAAGCTGGTCTGGATATAGATTGGCGTTGGCATTCACCACGTTGGAGCGGCGAAGCAGGCTTAGCGTGTGAATGTGTTCGGCTGTCAGAACAACAACAACAATGGATAGATAGATTAGTACTATCAATATTTGTACGGCGTAAAGGCGAATGAAGTTAGAAGAAGGAACGAGGAGTCTCTTTTATCACGAGCTGATCAGATCAGATGGAGATGGGAGGCTTTTTTCTGGCTTGGATGGCGTGCAGATAATATTAAAATCTCTCGTGGGAATTATTTTGGTACAGGATCGTTGGGGGTGGTTAGTGCTAAGATGGCTAAGATGGCGAAGATGTTACCGCGTGAGACTCGGTGCATCTGTGCATAAGCGCAGGGGCAGAACGTGGCCGACAGGGATGGCTTGGGCCAAGCGAAGGGTAGGGTAAGAGGCGAACAGTTTAAGGGCCATAGGGGGCCATAAGGGGGCCATAGGAGGCCCAGCCCAGAAAGGAATTTGAATTGATGCGCATGAGAAATGCATGACCGACTCACGGTGCCTCCGAGGGGACTCTTTGATAGGCTTATTCTACTCGGCTCGATAGGCGTGCTTCCTTTCCTATTGTAACCCTGTTGGGACCCCCCCAGCGCCCCCGTCCCCTTCCCCCGGCCGCTACTGTCTCAGAATTGACCACCATGAACCCCGGCCCCCCCCCTCCTTAATTTCGCGGCCCTACTATTGACTTTAACCAACACATCTAACACTCCCGTCTACTGGTGTACGCCCCTCTTAGTACCATAATCGTTGCCACTCACCATACCTATCCGGGCTTGCTGTCATTGCCCAGCGATGATGAATCGTTCCTTGATGAAACTCTGTTCAACGCTTGATCCTTGTAACCATGCTTCCAGCCCATGTCGCTCGTGCACACCTACTACTGTCTGTCACCCTCGAAACCAATCTTATAAAAAGATAATGCAACTTGAACTGTCCTACCATGACCGCCAAATAAAACTCCTCAAAGATTGCTAAGGCTGTTGTCCGCTCTTCCGTCCGTAACCATCAACGCTCACGGACCACAGGTAAATGTGACTCTGAAGCTGTCTCGCAATATCGGAACATTTACCTATCCGCCCATAACTTTCCTGTTGATCCGGGGACACAGCGTTGTCTGAGTCGGGATCCTGCATAGCATCCTTCTTTGGTACTCCGTCGTACCCCCACTCCTTGTCACTCACGGAAGCCTGAGCGCGCATGAAACCGCATCTGTCTCCCCGTGATCAATACCTTCCTATATCTCATGTGGGTCCAGGGGATGAAACCTACTCCCTTCGGAAACCGTGATATGGTGCTTTAAGCGACAACGAAGCGACCCGTGTAAGCCCACACTTATCAATTGTCCCATCATCTGTGTCCATGCGTCGTCATCTATAGCTGCTTAGTACACGTAATCGAGCTTCCTGCTTGATAGACTTAGTTGCATCGAAAGGCGAGTACCCGTCCTCAACCGGAAAGCCTTCCCTGAAGGGCTTTTCCGGAAATAGACTGCAAAAGACAATATCCGCCCTTTACATTGACGGAACTCCATTGTTAAGAGGGCGAAGGAGAACTGCATCGTACATATAAGAGAATGGAGCATAAGCCATGCATATGACGGGAATATTGAAGCTGGATTCAACATTTATTAAGCTCCTCTAAAGCAACAGATCACTTTATCATCCACATATTAAGTACAACAACGATAAAAAAAAGGGTCAAAAACCTGTAGAACCCCAATTTCTAGAGGTATTGTTAGGAGCGACTTATTAGTTGTTAGCTCATAATGCGCGACTTATGCTTCATTCCCCTACTATGGCATGTCTGTCTGTAGAACGAGCATACACAATTTATGAGACCTCAAATTGCTATCAACATAAGCCGACTGCTCCTTCGTCGGTGGGGTAATAAGAGCACTAGTACGTAGTATAAGGGGCAGGTCTGACCTGAACGCTATAGACAAATGAAAGATAATACAGGAAGCTTTAACCTCCGATCCTAGCTTTACTTCAGGTACCACATTAATATGCAGAATCCCAGGTGCAGCGTCGAAGTCCCAAGACAAAAGACCAAACCGATATCAATAGGCTACATGGCAATGAAAAGTTGAGGGCTGATCGGAAGCCTCGGCTATGCCAACATCATTCTGAAGGCATTCTCCAATTGTCGGGTGTCTGGTGAACGCTCATTCACCCCGTTGCAACAGGTATCGAATAGAGAACGGAAGTTTGCCATAGTCCGCCCAGAAGTAAAAGGGTCATAGTAATGTTAAAGTGATTCTGGGGTGGCGATGAGCTTTTGGTTCCGAAATCGTGCCGGACAATGATAGCAGTTATTGAGTAGAAGATTTAAAATTGGTTTTGTGGTCGAAYGGGAACAGTGAATCGTTGTGCCGGACAGGGCAGAATGCATTACACGAAGAACAATTGCATGTGTCGTAGAAGTAGATCTCCTGAGATATGGCACCTCCGCATTGACATTCCCAAGAAGGTCCCGTATTTTCATGCTTCCACCGTCGACATATCTCGGCGCATTGCATCAGAAACCGTTATTGTTAAGTGTCTCACCGATTCGGACATAAGGATGGTCCGGTGCTTGTCGAATAAGAGGTAGATCGATTGACGAGCGCTTGACTCTGCGAGGAAAGATTTCGCCCGAGCCACAGCGGCTACCAACGACAAGGTGAGCACAGTGACTACCATGCCCAAACCTTGAGCTGTTACAGAACACCAATATTAGTCTATGAAAAGAAAATTTCCTCAAGATTATCAAACTTACAGTAGAGTCCCAAGATCCTGTACACAAGCTCATACCATCGTTACTTACGCCCAGGCAGCTGACGCGGTTTTCGTGGCCATTCAGATTACCAACACGATCGCCACGGAGCACATCCCAAACCTGGTAGAATGTTTGTCAGCACTAAGATTCAGTCCTCGGCCACGGCCCTTCTTCACTGACCTTGCATTCGAAATCATCATAACCCGCAAAKAGTAAGCGTCCAGAGACGGAGAAGGCAACCGATGTGATACCACACAGAATTTGGTCACTAGCATACGTATTGACCTCGCGATCTGCACGTATATCAAATAGACGGCAGGTAGCATCATCAGAACCGGTTCCGAAAGCCTGCCCGTCAGGAAAGAATTGCACCGCATTAATATCTGATTCGTGGCCAGCGAACGTCTGAACGGCTTTTCCGGTACGAATGTCCCACAGTTTCGCAAAGGCATCGCAGGCTCCAGAGATGAACACATGTTGATTGGTTGGGTTTATGCTGATGCTCATCACATCTCCTAAGTGATCCGCAAATTCGGTGACTTTGGATCCCGTTTCAACATCCCAGAGCATGCACGTCATGTCACCTGATGAGGTTAGGATTCGTCGGTCATTGATGAACCGGCAGCAGGAAAGGTAGCCAGAGTGCCCTGAAAGCTCCCTGGCGACACGAGTGGGTCCTTCCCGTGACGACAGATTGTACACGGAGCAGATATTGTCTAGCCCTCCACATGCTACATAGTTACCACTGGGAGCATAAGCGCAAGTCATAACCCACGACGACCGTAAGGGTATGGCATGGACTTTGTTCGTTGTGTACGCGTCCCAGATAATGAGTTTCCCGTCTTGTGAGGCTGACACAAGATGTCTACGATCAGTAGACCAATGCATGGCGTATATTTTGGCGAGATGCCCTTTGAGTAGTTTTCTAGCCTTCATGCCGATGCGTGGTAAGGGCTCGGTATGGTTCTGGGCTACTCCACGCACTGTAGTCATGTAGATCAGCTTTCGTTTCCCCAACAAGATGGCGAGCTCGAGTGCCCTTGGCTTATATTGCATTGAAAGGTCTCTTGCAACTTACGAGAGGTGTCTGCCAACTCATCCTTCTTGCGCTTTATCTTGTCCTTCAAGGCCTCCGCATCACGTCTTGCGGCTGCGATCCTAGCCTGCATCTGCTCCCCAGACATCTCGGCAGACATTGCAGCAAAGTCGCTGCTCCAACGTGGGATGTCTTTTGGAAATATAACGATGCAGTGGTTGAGAGTGGTGGTGCTGTTGGTCTAAGACGTGGTGATATTTGGAAAGGCCAGCGACCGGGTTGGCAGGGCCGACTTGGGGCGACTGCAAAGCAGTCCTATCGTATAAGGGCGGGATACAGTACCACTCAGAAGTACATCAAACTTCCTGACAGTGGCGGCGATACGTCGAGCAGGACCAATTGAATGTTGTTAGTTGGGGTGTCGATGGTGGACAAGCTGTTAAACTTGAGTGTTCAGGGAGGAGCCGACTGGCTAAAATCGGCACTAGAGCAGATGCCGTAAAGCGCGCCTCGTACGAGATCCCGTCGTGAAGCACAAGCTGGCTTGGCTTGTCACTTAAGGTGAGGCGACCCTAGAAGCATCATATCGAAGAAGTTTTGGTATCATCTCCACGGAATAACATCGATAACATCGTCAAAAAAGCACGGACGTAGGAGGGGCAGTGGTAGGCCTCATAATTTGCCGACCCTGCCCAATCCTTCCCACCGTGTTCTGCTGTACCCGCCCTCTTGCATGATGAATTGTATCATGGGGGCCTGTAGTGTCCTTTGCTACCATATCGAGAACTCTCTGTTACTTACATAAGTCAGTTCTCCTTGAAAACTCTGCTGCGCTATATCTCCTTCTCCGTTTATCAATCTACCTCACTATCCAAGGCACTGGCATTCATCACATTCACAAGGCTAGCAAACTTCTCCTTCTCTCCCCAGTCTCCGTGCCTATCCTTTCTGTATTATTGTAGCTTGTGCTACGATAGCATGTAATATATTGCAACCCACCGTTCCCAATACGTTTCTAGTCATGACTACATCCTATTCCTACCTAGTAGTGCATAGCTCCTTGCTAACACATATTCAATAGCACCTTCACCATTCACATTGAATAAGGTATTTCTTGTCCTGTTCTATGCTTGCAATTGGGTATCAAGTACTGCTACGCAGCTTTTCGGTTCCATCACTTCAGATTGAGGTGCTTAATTCTATATCGATCATCTTCACACTAACATGTTTGCATCGAGCGACTAAAGAGCTGGACTGACAGTCGTACACAGGAAGACATGAGTGAGAACCACTCGAGATCGCTAGGATTGACAGTGTCTTTTGCTGAGTTACGGAAAGGCGAGAGATTGGGGAAGTATCTAGCCACGACTTCCAGTTTCAGGAGAGTACTTTTGTACTCAAATCTTCACTCTAGTGCTGTGAGGCTTTAAGTGGTTAGTGAATTGACACTTATGGTCTAATTGTAGGTTGGCGATATTATCGACGATTTAACGAGACATGGCACAATCGATGATTGATACAATTTAATCTTGCAGGAGGCCTCGAACAAGGGGACCCACGGGGTGAATGCAAGTTATCTTAGCGCACTGAGACAGAAAATAGACTTCCGAAGACTGTGCATTATGCAGAATGGAAAAGCGAGGCAACGCATAAGGTATAAGACACGACACATGCAAGAAGCAAATAGTGCTGCGGCTATGGGAATTCCCCCACGCAATGGAGACGAGGATCCGACAAAAGGCGGACATCCCATTTACTGGCGCGCAGCTTTGCACAACAACATCAAATTAGCAGTGGATGTCCTCAGAGAAATATAAACAGACATGTACAATAGACAGTACTTTGAACAAGTAATCGATAAAAGCCCAGGATTCAAATGTAGAGAATCTTCTCCAGCTTTCGAAGCTTGTTGGATAGTCCATGTTTTTATATTAGACAAGGGGCACTGGTGGCGGGCAAATTGTCCAGCGCTAATGATCCTGAGCGGCACCTGCAAACGCTGTAACAACATAACTCCATCCCATTCCCATCACTAACATCGACACACATCCTACGAAGCGGTATTTAAACATCCTCACTGTTGCTTGGGACTGTTGCAGGCTTTGCTACGACGCCTAAGTGGCAACACAGCGCGCACAATTCCATACCTGTGGCTTTGCTTTTGCTTATTGATCATCCCGAAAACCTTTACTCGAGATGGCAGCAGCAGTCTTGGTCTAATCCATACCAGCGGCGGTAGAACCGTCATACCTCCCTCTCGCCTCATTGCAATATCTTGAATCATAATTGTCGCACCTACGAGCTTGCTTGAAGTTGTGGTGGATCCTTCATATCACGGCCTGCCGACCTTCCCCTCCTTTTCACCAGATCCATCGACCTAGCGACAACCATCGATAGAAAGAGCCAGACCATCCCTGCTTCACTCGACAAGTCATTCAAACATGAGAGAAGTCAATTTCAGTATCCCAAATGTCAACAAAGCATCGGTGGGCATTACCACCGCACTGTACGATCGACGAGCCCTCGACTGTACCTCCACATTGCCTTTGATCAATTCCTTGAACCATCTAGCCTACCTCACCACGTCCTCCGCAAGGATTCGAGATATTCTTACCATCGATGGTGGGGTGGAAAGGCTAGTATGTATCTTGAAACAAGGCAGAAGCCAGGAGATGATGGAGATGTGGAAATGGAACTTGGCGTTCCAATGCGTTGTCAACATTGGAGTTCGTGGCTCGGAGATTGTTCGCACAAGGGTTGTGGAAGCTGATATGGTCCCTGTAATTGCGACAATACTTGACAATTACATCAAAGTCATCGACAAGTGTCGAGAGACGGCAGAGGCCGAAGCAGCGACTCGACGACAATCGCTCCAACTACTTCAGCAACGGCAAAATCAACAAAACCCCAGGGCTCCTAACATAGGCTCTTTTGACCGTCAATCATTCCAAGATCGGGGCAATGCCGCATCAGAGACCAGGCCTTTCCGGCGTCAAGATCCTCCACCCTCCATTCAAATACCACAGAGTCTACCACAACCCACTCTTGAGCACACGCAACAGCATCCAACGTCCGACATTGTGCCTATGGACTTAACTCCAACAACCAGCCAATTCGCAATGACCTCTCCCCCAGAACGGACGACCTTTACACGCCATCACCATCATCATCACCATCACCACCACCATTATCACAGGAGCCAAGATGTTAGATATCAAGCCTCTGGAGGATCAGGAAGTAGCAGCCGGTATACCGCTATGCAGTCTATTGGTGCGGCGGTTACCCCAGGAGATGCGGCTGAGGGATTCGGGCTTCGTCCTGTACGGGACGCTGATCGACTGCCATCTATGCTACCTGCAGTACCTGCTCTACAAACAGGCATCACATCCCAACCAGAATCGCCCACTACCCCGAGCGCTCCATCGATTCGGCCTTCAGTCCGTACTACTAGGGACAGAAGAAGGCCGTCTATTCGCCAACAATTGTCTACCTCGGGTGACTCCGATGATGCCAATGGGGACGAAGCTGCCTCCGAAACGTCCGTGACTAATGAAAATCTCGATGAGCCAATGATTGACATTCAACCGACCGTGGATATCCAGGAAGCTGAAGATCAAGATCCCATGCTTGATGCTGTGGCCACGACCTTGGGCCTGACAGCCCCTAATGTCTCCGAAGGTCAGGAGACGGAGACCTTCAATATCACCCATCAATCTGCCAATGATGGAAGCATAATCACGGCAAACGTAACACCCACAAATACTACTATTGGTTTTAACCAAGCTCCACAGCCAATGAGTGTGGCAAACGCAGGTACCCCAGTGATGCCGCAAAATACACATGCAACGTACCTACGCGAGCGATCTGCACCCCCAGGCGTCCTGGCGGCTACACCCCGAGACGAAGACGTCTTAATGTCATTACAACTCCTGGCTTATGTGTCCAAGTACTGCAACMTACGAACGTACTTCCAACAGTCCCATCTAGTCCCCAAGCTGAAAATTGGCAAAAATCTGAATGCTCTTGATGAAAATGCTACCAACGAATGCCTACATGAGGGCGAGGCAGATGAAGAGGAGTACTTACTCCCTGACGATTTCAATATATTCCCTCTTGTCGAGAAATTCACAGTCCGCCACCACTCACCAGACATGCAACATTGGGCGGGGGTAGTGATGCGAAACCTATGCCGAAAGGATGAGCAAAGAGGGGGAATTCGTCAATGTGCATACTATGAGTGCGGCAGGTGGGAGGAATGGACTAGGCAATTTGCCAAATGCCGTCGGTGCCGCCGGACCAAATATTGCAGCAAAGAATGTCAAAAAAACGCATGGGTCTTTCATCGTCACTGGTGTCAAGTTGCTGCTCAATAAACCCACCAACACTCCTTTCATGCTTTACTGTATCCAGTTCGCTTCTTGTAATTAGCGGCATTCACTGCGACCGGCATTTACTTGACTTTTTTGGCGTTACCAACGGCGACTTTGGCATCCACGAGTCTTTCCTCCCGAACGGTACTATTTCCTCGTCAATGACACGCTTGTGCTATACTGAGCATCACGAATCGACTGTTATATTTCGTTCAATTTCATGGCGCATTTTCCTCGAAAAATTCCTTACGACCTCGGTAATGGTACAATGCTGCTCTCTGGCAACTGTTGGTCTTTTTGGGCTCTGCTGTCGGGCGGGAGTATCGATCAGCTACATCTACCTAGCTCCCCTGGTTTTTGATACCCTCCAGCATCCGCGTCACCGCACGCAATAACGACCGCTGTTGGTGACTAGAATAGGCTTTGAAGTTTAAGAGCGCCTCAAAAGGGGTTGTTTTAGTTTTATCTAGTGAATTTTGTATTTACTATGCCACGGGTTTTCAATCCTACAGAGCACACTATAGCACAACAAGCCTTGAATTCATCTTTTGTGCGTTTCCCACGAAATCTGAATTCTGTTCAAACGGTTTCTTCAATGCATTACGAAATTAGACATTGTGATAAGGACTATTCACCCTTTACTCCCTATATTCCGTTGCATTACGTATTAAAAGACTAGGACGTGATGAAAATAGATGTTTGCGTAATAACTTGATTGCTAGTGTCAAAGTGTTGATTGCTCCTTTCCCCAACCATACGTTTCAGCTAATCGCTTCTTCAAATACCCCTCTGCAGTAATCACCTCACCGTTYTGCTGCTTATTCATTTCACYCCGTGTTTGAATCATCTCACTTGGCACCGCTTCTATATCGATTTCATCCAGGGGATGGCAGAAATAAGCTATGCTATACCTGTCCTCGCTTTCTCCTTGCGGRAAGACAACTCTGTGGACAGTGCTTTTCAGAACACCCGCCGTCCAGAATTGCATGAGATCTCCAATGTTAACAAGTATTGGTGGGAATGCATCGGATTCTGTGCCTGGCGGATAGACAGGTACAGGTGACCAGGACTCAGTAGGACTAAGGACTTCTAGGCCCGGCTGTCCAGCTCTTTGGAAGAGGAGGGTCAATGAACCTGTGATCTTAAGTAAGATGTTGGCTGTTGAGTGGCGACATGGATAGGAACTTACCGTAATCACTGTGAGCACCCGCTCGAATGTCCACCACGTTATCGAGTGCTGACTCGTCTTTTCCAACAGCTGGATACTAGTACGGTGGCCTGTTAGGGCTACGTATGTATTGTGTCACTTAGGACCTACATACGTGAAGAAGCCGCAGTATTCTGCCTGAAGAACCTTTCGAAGTGTCATGACGAGAAGCGAAGAATTCCTCACCACCTTTGGAAGGATCAATCTATATCATTTGTTAGTGCTATGTCGATAAAACCGATAGCGATATTGCGTGCCTTGAGTCCGATAGCAAAGAGCTTGAGAAGTTTGATGCAAAGCTCATGACAGATTTCATAGAAGTGATGGATGTCAGCCTCATGTGTAGCTATAGCCGGGGCCAGAGCCTGTTGTGCTTTGCTATCGATGAACTCGCCGAAATTCATAGCTCTGAGCGTGTTCATCAGCTGAGACACAGCATTGCAACGCTGAATGACTACTCTTTGAAGTCTCCTCTCTATCCCAGGGTCAGTCGCATATCCTCTAACGAATTCTTACACAATCACCTCCTGGTTCTTCGGATCTAAAGTCTCGGCATGCATCGACGACCACCCTATATTCTTTCACGAAGATTTGTTAAAGACTCAGATTAACGATATGGATGATATGATTACATTGGCAGAGATGGCACAGGTTTGTTTTTCTTCAATGGGTGAAGCGAAGAATGATTTTGACTATGAAGATTATCAGATCCTATGTCATCTATCTAGAGAAATTCAAAACAGGAATCTTGCGGTTGTTATCTAACCAATGCGAATGTATTATCCAGCATTTGCGATGTGAATCCTAGTCCCTCACCCTTCACAAATACAAAGCCATACCGACTGACAGCGTCTATGAGCTTATCAGCGGTTTGGGCGGTGGCGTGAGATAGGTCGATGACGGGAATTTGTAGGTTCGTGCCATTGCTTGGGGAAATATCCATCTCGCCCCCACTTATGCAACTAGGTTATCATAAGATGCGATAGAAGAACTTTAGTGTTAGTTGTATGCGAAAATGACATGTGCATTGAACACGCAGGTCAAACTCCGATAAGTAACTTATCGTAAGGCTGAGACTAGCGCGGTCGGCACGAACATCTCCAGCGCCGACCGTTGCCGAGCCTTAACAGCGCGGACAGCTCCTGAGCTCCTGCTTCAAGTCCATTTATACCGTGTCTGCGTCTGCCCCTGTCAATTGATGCACTTTCTATGAAATTTGTGAAGCTGTCATAATGGGGAGTAAGTTATGTGTCCGCTGTTTGTAGTGCTCTTCCAATGCTGATGAAATCTCACTGTAGTCAAAGTGTTTGACGAGTGGTCAATCAAAGTCACCAAGACTTTTGATCTCAAATTTCTTAACGACTGTACGATTGGTATTGACGCGGCTTATTTCTTAGACAAGGTGCAACAGGACCCTCTGCAACTCGCTCTGGGTGGATCCTCTCCCTGCTTGGAGGCCAGAGTTGTCGCTTGGATCCACGACTTAAATGCTGCTGGCCTGAAGCTTCACTTTGTTTTCAATGGATTGGACTCCGGTATTGGCAGTGACCCGACTGCTAATGCCGCAAGGGCAGCCCAGATCACCTACGACGCCTTCAGTGCTTACGAAGAAAAGAACGCAGACCTGACCAAACAGACTCTTGGAGAAGGTACGCTGCCACCTGGTAACCAGGTCAAGCTGGCCTTTGACAAGGGTCTAGGTGTCTCAGATACTGCAAATGTATTGGAGATGCTAAAGAAGATCCTGCATGAGCGCAAGGTCCCGTTTACTGTTGCACCTTACAGTGCTCTGGCTCAGGTAATACCAAGATAGCCAACTTCTACATATTCTTCTAATAGTACACAGCTTGTATACTTTGAAGCGCACCCAAGCCAATTTATCGATGCTGTTTACGGGCCGTCAGAGCTCTTCTGTTTCGGAATCGATAAAGTGATCACACAGTTCAAACCCGAGCAGGCCTTATTCGATTGGATCGATAGGCGGGACTGCTTGACCGAGCTCGGCAACGTTCCTGGCMATGTCTTGATAGACGGTCTTATGTTGGCTGGCTCAACCCTCCTTAAAAAGTTTCCTCCATTCTCGAGCCAGACTACACAACCTTCCCTACGCAGTATAGTTCTCTCAATTGCGAACGCAGGGGGTAGTGTGGCTCGACTTTGTGCGCAATATCCTACAGATCCCAACACCAAGGCATACCTTGATCTATACAAAAGGGCAATGACAAGGGTCAAACACCATGTTGTGATCACGGCCGAAGGAGACGTGGAGGCTTTGGATAAGGAGCATGCGCCGGATGATGTCCATGAGTGCATTGGTTTACGCCTACCAGAAGAACTCTATATGTACCTTTCACGCGGCATGCTTCGCCCCCGGGTGTTGAATTGGTTGGCCTCTGCCAAAATCAATATCATGCAGCCTCTTGCGGGCGGAGATGCTCGGAAATATCAAGGACTCGTCAAAAGCCAACTGGAACCAGTGCGTAAACAGGCACTATCCCTGTTGACTGAACCAATTCATCGTTACTTCCATACGAGGGATATCGTAACGAAATTGTGGTTTGATCCCAGTTATGAAGGTAAATTCAACATGAAAGATCAGCCTAGCATAAGAGACCAGCTGTCCAAGTGGCACGTCAGGAACGCCCAGATTGAAGATGTAGGCGTTTCAATCAACCATAAACACAGTCAAACTAATGATGGGACCAGTTTTCCGGCTTCGGCATGGCACCGGGCTCTCTCTCATTTGCTCTTTTGACTTTAAGTAATGTGGACTTTGCAGGGAAGACGGTAACCCCCAAACCTAAGGCGGGTTATGAGGTAGATTTGACCCACATAGGATCTAGCGGACTGCTGACTATCACTAGCCGCTGAGAGTTCCAAATGAGATACTTGCAAACGTCGTATGGCGCTTCCTACAGCTACGAGGCTTTGTGAACGAACAGCATCAGCTCACAGAATGGGGCAAAATCCTGGAGACCGCTCTGGAGTCGGCTGGTACGGAAAATCATCAGGAAGAGGCCGTATTCCTCGCTATCGAGTTGTTACGTCTAGATTTGATCAGCCCCGATACCATGTTTCTGGGTTATGCTGGTGCTCCCGTCAACGGCTCGGGTAAGTAAGTAATTGGGGTTGAAGGAAGCAATGAATCTGACTCTCAGTTTAGAAAACGACAAAGCATCTACCATGATGATGTCCCGAGTCGCCTGTTTTGGCAAGATCTGTCACAACTCAAAAACGTATAGCGGGACCTTAAGTCGACACCTCCTCGCTTATCAATCAATGATCTCGAACGTACAGGCAAGCCTCCGTGATTTAATTGAGATGATTCTTGTTGCAATGTTTTTGGAAGGGAGCATCGACAGGGATCGTGATGACTGGATGGACTTGTCTCTAGGGTATACTTCCAATTCCATTAAGCAGCAATATCTCTTCGGCTGATAGTGTGGCAGTTTACCATTCTTCGAGCAGCACTCCTGTGCACTGGGTGTATTGACAATGTGCTACCTGGACTATCTTCAAGCGGAACCAGATCCTACCTCTGAGAGGGTTCGAGATGAGTTGAAAACAAAGTGTCAGGAATGGTTCCAGAATAGTGATTCCAGGGGTAGCCTCAATGATGCGTATAGGATCTGGGATTCGGTGAGTAGCTCTGTCGATCGCCCAGGGACTATGTCGTTACTGATGATTCATATAGGTGTACAAGGGCGTTAAAGCCGCTGGTGATAAGGTGAAAACCCGGAAGCAGTGGGATGAGACCAACGAGTGGCTCTCTGCAAGGAGATGAGATCCTGAAAAGGCTCAATGATTGACGTAGACATGAGGCTGAAGTCGGATGTGAACGCATCTCCACCAGCAATTTCATCAAGCAAGGGTAAGTATTTATCTAACAGCACGTCGGAACTCCACATACTGCCATACTGGGGCTAACTGTAGTCTAGATAAGCCAACATGATGGTATGGAAGAACATTTCCTTGGCTTGAATAGTATAGCGAATATCTACCGAGTGCTGAGGAGACAATTATTTTAAAATCAACCTAGAATCGGTCAATAACGACCCCGTAGACTGTTCTCATGTGAGAAAAGTAGAGATATGCTCAGTGGAATTGGGGAAGGAGACCTTCCAATGTGTCGTGCTGCGTGTGGCGAATCCCACTAGCGCGGGTGTCAGGCTAAAGAGGTAGCCGCGACTGTGTCCTCAAAGTTCGATTTCTAAGGAGCGACCCACACAATCAAATGTTATAAGCAACCCTCACCCTCTTTTCTTCCTCCAGGTTCTTCATATCCATATTTGCCGTTGTGAGTGCTTGGACGGACTTTTACACATTCTTACCTCATCRCAATCATGGCTCGATTCAGCTATATCCTTTTGACTGCCCTTGCGGCGCTGGGCGCCAACGCAGCCTCATCAGTCCTTGACCTCATCCCTGAAAACTTTGACAAAGTCGTTCTAGAATCGAACAAACCAGCCCTAGTCGAGTTCTTTGCCCCATGGTGCGGCCACTGCAAGAAGCTAGCTCCCATCTACGACGAGCTGGCCCAGAATTTCGAATTCGCCAAAGATAAAGTCTCAATTGCAAAAGTTGATGCAGATGCTGAGAAGGACTTGGGACGAAGATTTGGCGTGCAGGGTTTCCCTACGCTGAAGTGGTTCGATGGCAAGAGCGATAAGCCTGAAGACTACAATGGTGGCAGAGACCTTGAAAGTCTCTCAGCATTTATAACAGAGAAGACGGGCATTAAACTGAGGGGCAAGAAAACTGCTCCCAGCGCGGTGGAGATGTTAAATGACAAGACTTTCAAGACTGAGATTGGTGGTGATAAGGATGTTCTCGTGGCTTTCACGGCTCCATGGTGTGGACGTAAGTCATCTGAGAGCTGGCTGCTACTTGATTGATCGCTAATATCTCCCAAGACTGTAAGAGTCTAGCTCCTATCTGGGAACAAGTAGCTCAAGACTATGTCGCCGAGCCAAACGTTCTCATCGCCAAAGTTGACGCCGAAGCCGAGAATGCAAAAGCCACAGCTAAGGAGCAGGGCGTCAAGTCATACCCTACCATCAAGTACTTTCCTAAAGGCTCAACTACGCCCGAAGCCTACGAAGGTGGACGGACTGAGGAGGCTATACTCTCGTTCATGAACGAAAAGGCGGGAACTCATCGCATGATTGGTGGCAAGCTGGACACTTTGGGTGGCACTATCCCCAGCCTCGATACCATTGTCGGCAAGCTCACTGGTGGCGAGAGCGTTGCCAGTCTCGCCGAGGAATTGAAGGCGGCTTCCAATGGTTTGAAGGACAAGTACGCGGAATATTATATCAGGGTCTCAGAAAAAGTTGCTAAGAATCAGGGCTACGTTGAGAAAGAGTTAGCTAGGCTAGAGGGTATCGTTAAGAAGGGTGGTCTGGCGCCGGAGAAGATTGATGACTTGACCAGCCGGTCTAATATCTTGAGGAAGTTCAAGGGTGAGCCGCCAATCGAGGAGGAACCCGAAAAGCAGGAATTGTAGAGAGTATGGCTGTATGATTAGGTACAAAACAAAGTTTGAGTTCGGGATTGTACCGTTGAACACTCGCACATCGAGACCTTAGAGTGTGTCCTGATTGCTTTCCCTTTTCTTCATCGTTGCCCCTGGCGCTCAAACTTGAACCCTTACGCGAAGAAATGATCTTGCGCATTATCAATTCTGCTTCTCCGCCCAGAGCTCAGATCCGCCCTTGCCTCTGCATCCCATAATGACCATTCAGCTCCTGCTCTCGCAACGCTTGATGGAGTGTTTGTAGGAAATACATGCGCTGCTGAGACGATCAGTCCAGAGCTGCCTTCATGGGGCTTTTATTGTTCGAAAGGATTGAGTGATAGCTCACCTGCAGGGGTCCGGGTCCAAGACACGAGTCTGCAATGATTTTGTATCTCAAGTCAACTCAGCCGCGTCACGTAGATTCCAGATATCAACCCTCCTACTCCATTGATTCAAGGGCACCTTGCCCGCCCGGGGGTATCCGCATACTATGCACCCTTGACTCCGCCCAACAACATGCATGAACTATGCTATGCTAGTAAAGTCCGCTAATTCCCCTCAGTCGCAGGATCATTGCCTGCTTTGATCGCAGCCTCCATGTCATCCAAGCGTTGGGCCATTTCGTCCACTAAGATTTAGATTTCAGCCCTTGCAATCTGAGAGAAAAAGGGGCCTACTCACTTTTGGCAAAGAGCTCAGCTGAGACTTTGGTGAATTTGGGTCCAATCTCATTGAGGAGCTTGTCGACGGCTTTAACGAGGTCATTGGAGGCGCTGGGACTGTTCACAGTCTCCACCCCCACAGTCTTGTCATCGGTCCCAGACATTCTTGATAGGTTGGGGGATTGGGTGGAAAGCGGGTGGGAGGACAGGTCTGGAGACGAGCTTTGCGGGATTTGTGGCAAACGGTCTGGGGTTTGTAAATCGGTCATTGGTTTGCTCTGCATTAGGACGAGAGAGGGAAACTTATACATACTCAAGTTGCCTGTGGTTAGACTGCTCTGTGCCGGTCGGACGATGTGGGAAGTGCAAGAAGCGATTTTATCTCATTCGCAGGAATGGTTTTAGTCTCGATGACAGTCCAAAAAGCTTCAAAGAGAGTATGCTATTATGAGAACCGGGGCCAACATTTTGGGTATTGCTTTCGACCAAACCTACCCACCAATCAGCGTTCACCCCCATATCGGCGTTAGCACCGTATTACCGGTCGTGTCCCTAAGCATCATATATGAATGATACGGATATAGCCGTAGGAGAAACCGAAATTCTACGCGAAAAGTCTACGGTACATCTTTCTCGCAATTCCATATTCAAAAATAACCACCTCACCATGGCGAAGAGCAAATTACTTACGGCGCTCGATGCACATCGAGGCCGAAATTACAAGGTTGAGAAGCAGAAAAAGCTACAAAAACAGGCCGCGAAAAAGAAGAGATCAAAACCTCCAGCACAGAATGATTCAGAACAGAAAGAGGATGGCGAGACAGAGGTCAATGGTATTACTGTTCCTATGCCGGAGGCCGAGAGCGAAGGTTGGGAAAGCGATGAGAGTGAAGCTGCAGAGCCCGGACCAGTTCGTGGAAATATTGTCAGCTGCACATACTCGATGCTAATCAACCAAAAGATTGACACTTCCGGCCTATTTGACAGCGAAAGCGACAGTGAGAGTAGTTTAGGAGATCAGGAGAACCAAAGTTTAGAGGATTTAGGTTCAGAAGAAGAGGAAGAAGGCATTCCCCTCTCCGACATTGAATCCCTCGCCTCCGAAGAAAAAGCAGACCTCCTCCCCCATCAACGTCTTACAATCAACAACATCTCTGCCCTTCAAAAAGCCCATAAATCAATCGCCCTCTCCTACTCGACTCTCCCCTTCTCCGCCCACCAATCCCTCACCACCTCCGCCCCCGTTGAGATCACAGACGTCAATGACGACCTAACCCGTGAACTAGCATTCTACAAACAATGCCTGGATGCAGCTAACGAGGGTCGTGCCCTACTGAAAAAGGAAGGGGTACCTTTCTCAAGACCGAATGATTATTTTGCCGAAATGGTGAAGAGCGATGAGCATATGGGGAAGATCAAGGCGAAGATGGTAGACGAAGCCGCGAATAAGAAGGCCGCGGCTGAGGCGAGGAGACAGAGGGATTTGAAGAAATTCGGAAAGCAAGTGCAGGTTGCGAAGCTACAGGAGAGGGATAAGGCGAAGAGGGAGACGTTGGATAAGATCAATTTGCTGAAGAGAAGTATGATAATCCCCTGGCGCAAGCACTTCTGGCGGGTCTTTTAGAGGTGATAGGATTGATTACTAACGGTGTGTTTAGAAAGGAAAAACAACACAGACACCGGTACGGCGAATGAAGAAGATCTCTTCGATGTCGCGCTTGAGGATGCAGCGAAGGAAGATCGCTCGTCGAGGACTGGAAAAGATGGTGCTGCGAGAGGCAGACCGCAGAATAAGAGGCAGAAGAAGGATGAGAAGTTTGGGTTTGGGGGCAAGAAGCGGTTCAGTAAGAGCACGGATGCGGCCTCGACGGCGGATATGAGAGGCTTTTCGGCGAAGAAGATGAAGGGAAAGACGGGAACTAAGAGATTGGGGAAGAGCAGGAGGGCGAAAATGTAATGGACGGGATATGTACGAGTTCAAAAGCAAAAGCTACGAGCTATGATGGCTGGCAATCGCGGAAAAATTCTGGCATTTGCGAGGAGTTCTAGCATGATACCCATTAAGTTCAATAGATCACACAAAACCTTTCCAAAGATTCTCCAAGAGAAGCAGCAGATATCAGCTCAGCATACTAATCGTCCAAAAAGGAAATTCTTCAAATAAAGCGCCGCACGCGATATGGGTATCCCTATTGTACATTACCATAACGAACGAGGCGCATCGAACCTCAATATCTTCTCCTAAAAGGCGCCGAAAATTTGCGCTCCAAGCTATCAGGTCCTGGCTGAGCATCCGGGCCCGAAGCAAAAGCTTGCAGTCGACGGACGAGGTTGCTAGAATAACGTTCTATCAGCAACGTGTCTCCCTGCCAATCGATGATCATGCAGCATGAAAGGGAACTCACTTGACAGGTAAGTACGGCCTACTCTCATCAAGGGCGAGATCAATCTTCTCCTGCGCTTGCGTGGAATGAGTCTTGAAATGCTCTTTTATCCTCTTCTTCCCGGCTGTTGTGGACGCTTCATGTACCCTATGATAACAACCTTCGAATGTACACGTCCAGAGATCGCCTGGTCCTTGTGGATCTGTGGAGGGGAGATCGTACGACACAACTTTGAGCTCGAGGTATTTCTGGGGAAGGAATTTGGGGCTGGGAGGATCATCTGGGTTCGGAGTGAGGCGATCACGTGGGGGATTGGTGAGGAGCTCGAGGTCTTTAGCGTTGCGGAGGGTGGTAATTGGTGAGTCTTCTGCAGCTAAATCTTCGTCGGAGGCTTCATGACTGTCGTTTGCTGAAGTCACGGCTGCTGGCCCTTTCCGGCGACCAGCGGCTTTCTTGGAGTATTTTCCGCCGCTCGGTTGGAGGATCGATTTTCGCTTGCGGGTGACAACATTAGGATTGACTGCCTTATCGTCGCCGGATGGCGAGATGCCTTGGTTTGCTTCGGTGATCGGGGTCTGGGGCTGTTGTGCTTCTGATGACCTGGGTCTCCCTCTTTTACGCCTCTTGGGCGCGTGGGTTTCTGAATCTTCTGGTGATTGGGATTTTCTCTTTCTAGGGCGGTCTGAGTTATTTTCTATGCTCTGGAGAGCCGGGGGATCTTTTGCAGGTATCCTTGCAGCGGCATTGGAAAAGTCGTCCTGTTTTAGCCATAAGTCTATGCCTTCTTACTCGCAATAACAACGGCGCGCTCACTGGGAACTTCCACTTCAAGTAATTGAGCATTGGGGTGCCGTCCCAGTTCAGTCCTTCCTGATCATCAAGCATGGACGTCATTAAGTACTGGCGGTGCTCATGGAAGGCTTCTCGGACATCATTGACATCGTTGAGCGAGGTAAAGTTCTGTCCTCGACTCAGGTACTGCATCGCGTTAATGGCGAGGCATTGTTGATATGGAATCCCAACGTACGTCTTGGAAGACTTGATTGGCGTATTGATCAGTTCGTTTCCGAGATAACTTTGGATGTGGATTGTGCGATCTCTTCAGCTTGTCTGCAAGCATGTAAAACATAGAGGCCGCCTCGTTCATTTTGTCATACGTTTCTTGGTACGCATTTGATGCACTCTGTATCTCGAACCAGCCAGCCTTGCCAGCCGCCCAAAAACCGTATGTGCCATCCTGATACTCTGCAAAGGCGTAGGTCATGACATTGCTAACCTCGATAGCCTTGTCTTTGTATTTCTTGTCTCGGACTAGATAGTTCTGATTAGTGACGGTTGCTCATGCAGAATAAATTGAATAGGCGTACCCAGATGGAGAAGTTCATCGTCAATCAGATCCAACTTGCCTGACACATTCACTACATTCTCGGGATGCGCCGAGAGCAGGCTGACATCCTTGCCAGTCTTCTGAGATGTCACACGTATATTTTTGATATAAAAAGTTGGCCAATCGTCAGGATTCTGCAGCGACGGGTCTCGAGGCTCGAGCAGTGAGTCCTCTTTGACAAGCATGGCGTTAGGGTTGATACAGTCGTCGAAACGATGTCCCGCATCACGTCGGAGTTCGCGTCTTATGAGCGTGAGGGTGTCCGTACCAAAACAGCCACTTCGAATCTAGTGCCTTGGCAGATCTCGCTTATGATAATCGATAAATATCCGTGATCGACATCATTTCGCGTGGCAGAAGTCTGATCTCGCAGCATGCATTTTCCCCTTGGCATGGTTGACATCTGCCCGCCTCACATCCAGCCTTGTAGTCACTCCTCCCGAGACCCTGCTTCTATAGAGTGCTCATGAGCCGCCCCACCTTCCTCAACCGCATCATGTCCAAAAATACTGGCAAAATTGTCGAAGGCGTGTTTGCAATCAACAAGCCTCCCTCCATCTCCTCTGCTCAGGTAATCCGGAATCTTCAATCCCACTTCAATCCTTCTAAGCTCTTCGCACCATGGATCGCTACCGAGCGCGCACACCGAGATGCAGAATCACCAAGGGAACGAAGGCGCCGAAAAGACAAGAGCGTCCAAGTCAAGATCGGCCATGGAGGCACCTTGGATCCAATGGCCACTGGAGTCCTTATCATGGGAATTGGAAAGGGAACAAAACAATTGCAAGGCTTTCTAGAGTGTACGAAGAGTTACGAAGCTACAATATTGTTTGGCGCTGCCACGGACACGTATGATGTACTCGGTAAGGTATTGCGGAGGGCAGAGTATAAGCATGTGACCAAGGAACGAGTCGAGGAAGTCTTAGCAAGGTTTAGAGGGAACATCATGCAGCGGCCACCAATTTATTCAGCTTTGCGCATGCAGGGGAAGAGATTGTACGAATATGCTAGGGAGGGTAAAGAGGTCCCAAAGGAAATCCAGGAACGGCCTGTGAAAGTTGAGATGTTGGAGATTATAGAGTGGTTGGATGGAGGAACACATGATTCTAGATTGCCGAAGGAGGAAGCGGAGGTGGAGGCAAAAGAACTGGCAGAAAAGGTGCTGAAGCTTGACGGCGCTGCGAATATCTCTGAGAAGGCGATTGAGAAAGACGTTAATGGTGCTAAGAGAAAGCGAGAATTGGATGATGTCGATGACCTTTCGATATCTCACAAGAGGCGAGCACGAGATGATGAGGAGGTAGATGCTCGGACTCTTATGTCCGGAGCCCTTCAGAGTCCAGACAGAAAGCCGCACGACCCTGCCGAGTCAGTTAATTCGGCAACGGCCGATGCTGATAGTCATGAACCGCCACAGCAGACATCGCTTCCACCAGACAAGGGTCCGCCAGCTGTCAAACTGCGCATGACAGTCACATCAGGCTTCTATGTCCGTTCCCTCAGTCACGACCTGGGCGAAGCAGTCGGCTCATTGGCCTGCATGAGTAAATTAGTGCGGACTAGGCAAGGAGATTTCGAATTGGGGAGGAATGTAATGGAGTATGAGAAATTGGACAAAGGAGAAGATGTGTGGGGTCCACAGGTGGAGGAATTGCTCGAGGAGTGGGAAGAAAGGAACGCGAAGCCAGACGGGAGTAAAAGTCGTCTGGAAGACGCAAGAGAGAAGTAAAGGCAATCAATCATAGTAAAGGTATGGGATACCAGGGGCGCCGACAAGTGATCGATCTTCTTTTGATCTTTAGATGATACCCCAAACCTTTCAAGGAAGCCATCTAGAGTTCCAACAGCAAGCAATATCCGGAGAATACAGCGCGCACGACGGTTCTATATTTATTAATATTATATTTGGGGCTTGAAACGATCCTGTATCCTCTGCCAGTAGTCCCGTAACCTTTCGGGCAATGATGTCTGCTCCTTGTCGTCGTTGTCTCCGTTGCTATGAGTGCTTTCATAGTTGATAAAGATAAATGCTAATAACACTATACAGGCGCCAAGCCAGTATAGAACACCCCTGTTCTGCGAATACTCGATCATCTGACCAACTAGAGACAGGGGAATAGTCAAGCTTAGACCGACCGTGGTKACCAACKGGGAGGTGAGGAGCATAGAKTATGCCCAGCAAATATCAGAAATCAGAGATGTGAGCGAATTGACCTTTTACAGGTTAGTGCGTCTTTAAGACCAGTGGTGAACCATAGCTTACCATCACTATGACCAGAATCCGTCTTGTGGGCGGTAGCGCAAATGTTTCTATACCCGTAAAATGGAGGACGAAGAAGCCCGGCAAAAGGGTGATGATGTTGAACAATCCAACAAATCCAAAGAACATGAACATATCAGCTCTTGACTCATCTCCAATCTTTTTCTTCATCACGGTCGTGTAGATACCATACATCACAGCACTAGCAAAAGCCAGAATATCACCTATGGCTATTTGCTTGTGGGACTTGTGCGGAAAAGATCCTCTGTTCTTGTCTTGGTCCGCGGATACATCGATGCTGGAGATTAATATGATTCCAGCTAAAGAAGCAAGCACACCAATGAGCTTTCTGATGGAGAACTTCTCTACATTCAGTAAGGTTCCAAAGGCCAAAGTCCAAACGCCTAAGAACTATGAGCGCACAAGAAGAGCAGTAAAGGTAGCATATCGGTTCTTACCACTCGTCGAACTCAGTATTGTCGCGCTCGCGACAGTGGTGTATTCAAGGCAAGCCGCTGTGAAATAGTTCGCCTGAATGCTAATTAGAGCAAGTCAAGGCCGAAACGGGCGTTTGCACCTACAAGGAACTATCAATGATTAGCCGAAGCACCTATTGCTTTAATCTGGAAGCGGGTCATACCCAGAGTATGCAAAATTCGAAGCTCAACCAGGCTGTCTCGCGAATGTTCAAAGGTCGATCGACGCTGCCTGCTGTCATTGCAGGATTCGTCATTGGTTCTTCAATCATAAGCCGACTACGTGGTGACCGACCTGCCGGTTGGGTGCCGTCCTCATCATCAGGCTTCATGAAATCTTGGTTCTCATCCTCAACAAGGGGTTGGTATTTGGTAGCACGGCCTTGCCCTTGGATAGCTCCTTGAACAGATCCTCCACTGGCCCACAATCGTTTCGCGGCGACAGGTATGAGTAAGACAGCGAAGAAAGACGAGTTGATATAAGTGACGAAGTAGGGTTTAGAGTAACTGTCGTTGGCGAAGATTGTCTAGATTAGGAACCATTAGTGTCTTCAGCTACTCTGAACCATGCATGATGAGAACCTACGCTTGCTAAAAAATTTGAGGCTGTCCACATTATAACGGTGGCTAGGAGAAGAACGATGCCAACAGTATGGCGCCAAATCTTCCAGGCTGATTTTTGACCTCCTTGACTTGGCATGGCGGAAAATGTTCGAGAATGGGAAGAGTCCATGGATCTTCTGAGTGGTTCTGTAGACTCATCATGGGCTGCTGGCAATGGTAGAACGAACTCGTCTACTGGCACTGGGGGCATAGGGCCACTCATGGCTACCCTGTTACCAGCCTCCCAGAATTTGATCTCGTCTTATATGGTGGTGCATTGATCCAATTTTTGGCCCAACCCGCCTCTTCTCCATATAATGAACCCGCTTTTGTACCATGTGAGAGAGATAGAGTAGGATGTGACGATTGTTATCAGGTGCGGTTGAAGGTCAGATGCAGCGTCGGTGGTAGCGAGTTAGGAAGGTACAACTGGAAGATTTCATTCGGTGTTGTTCGGGAAGTCGTCCCAGTCGATGGGTCCGTTAGGGTACTGTCTTGGAATACAGCAATGTATGATTGTTGAAAAGTCTTGTCGGACGGGGAGTATTGAGACAGTAAGTACACCGACCTGCAAAGTACTCGGGCATGAGCCACGTGCTTACGATTGCCTAGTTTAGCAAGGTAGCCCTCACAGAGCGCCACCAATGAAAATGATTGTCGGCCCGAACTTGGATCTAGCGCCGACGTTGCAAGGAACAAGGAACGATCGGTCGGGACCGCGACTCTCACTGCCACTCGTGTGACCAACTTTGTTCTACAACACTGAGCAAACACTGTCATTAGAATTAGCAGAGACATATATTTTTCCGCCTCGTTGGCCTTTCTAAGTACTTCGTACTCGTTCGCTCCTTGATGTGTTCAATAATATAACATAAGTCCAGGAAACATGGGATTCTTCGACAGCATCCAAAAGCCCGGCTTCAAAGCTGCTCAAACCAAAAATGCTCACATACAAAAGGAAGTCGTGAAGACTACTATCGATCCACGAAAGACACAGTCACCAACACCCTTTGCCCAACGCCTCCTCAACCGGGTCCCGCCTAAGAAAAACAGTCCCAAGCAGAATAACACCAAGGCTACGCCATCCCCAAGACCCCATCCCCAAAATCCGCGAAAGCGTGCAGCCTCCACACCGCAGCGCTTGGAGTCTGACAGCGATGGCGACGTGTCTGATGAAAATCTAGATATTGGCAGTAAGCGGGTCCGGAGGAGCAGTGATCCGGAGCCAGACTTAGACCGGCAAATACGGAGCAGGAGAGCCTTTTCAGGTGAAGATGGCGGACAATTTCATATGATTCACGCAGCTGAGATTGCCTCCTTGAGCACGCCCAGCAAATACAGTCCTGCTTTTCCCAACGACCCAAACGCCATTAAAGTTCAATTGCAATATCCTTCTGCCTCGCAAAGAGAGAAGTACGTTTCCTCGAAGCAGTGTGACGCGATAGGAACTAATTATCATAGGTACGAACTCGTCATACCATCTAATAATGATGATTTTAAGCCCTTGGAGGACATCAGGGTGGCCATGGAAACAATCATCGAACACTACCTGCCAAGCGCGGCCGCTGCAGCAATGCAGAACGACAGTACCGGACTGATCAGGCGCATCAAGCGTGCTATGGAACGACGTGCAGGCCATGAGTACATGGATTTCGTTCAAGAGTGGAATGAAACCCTTGTGGAGTTTCAAAAGGATGGAACAATATCAAAAGCCATAGACAACTGGAAGAGCATCGAGCTGAAGCTATTGGAACGCATTTTGACGCAAACATATTCACGGACAGTCTCACCACGAGTGGATGAGTTGAAGAAGTACCGGAACGGCACGGATGACGTTTACGGCGAACTGATGCCCAGGTTCATCTCCATGATTTTGAAAAAAGACACTAAGATGAAGTCCGACCAGATCTTCGTTGATTTGGGGTCTGGCGTTGGCAATTGCGTCCTTCAAGCCGCTCTTGAGATTGGATGCGAGAGTTGGGGCTGTGAGAAGATGGAGGGGGCTTGTGGTCTTGCGCAACTTCAGGAGCAAGAGTTCAATGCTCGCTGCCGATTATGGGGTCTCTCCGTTGGAGATATACACCTTGAGCGTGGAGACTTCCTGTCAAATCCTGCCATTCTTAAGGTCATCCAAAAGGCAGACGTCGTCCTTGTCAACAATCAGGCGTTCACACCGAAGCTTAACGAGGATTTAACCAATTTGTTCCTGGATCTCAAGGAAGGAGCCAAGGTCGTCTCACTCCGATCTTTCGTTCCGCATGGCAACAAAATCTCACAAAGCAACGTACATGCGGCTTATAATCGACTCAGTGTCGTCGAGAAAGAGTACTTCTCGGGCTGCGTGAGCTGGACAAACGCCCCCGGGACCTATTACGTGTCGACAAAGGATAGCTCAATGGTCAAGGCGTTTTATGAGAAGCACCCGTGAGCTTGGATTGTCTTGAGGTTTTCGCGCGTAGGAAGAGAGCGTCTCCATTCGTCAGCATAGCGATTTGGGCATGGGGTGATGAGTGGGGACTATGCAGCGTTGGAGTTTTATGGTAATTGATACCCGAAAAATGAACATGCATCTTGTTCGAGGGGCAAGCAAGGGTTGGCGCAATCGTTGCATAGACTTAGCGATTTCAACACGGTTATCACGAGAACTTGGATTTATCATTCATAGCATCAGCTTCTTGACCCATACGTGCCATCCAACGGTCCACCAGCTCTTTGTTTTCTCGTTGCAGTTTCTGGGCCTGCTCATCAGCCATATTAAGTTGTAGTGTCAGAGACACAGTCTCGTCGTGCACATCCTGAAGTCGCGACATTAGGGCATATCACCTTTCACCAATATGTAGTAGCCCACCTCTAATAGTTTCGTCTTCCCCTTCAGTTCCTCATCCCGATCTCTCAAACCTGTAGTCAAAACCGCCCTCTCTCTGGTCAATTCTCCGATC
This sequence comes from Cladonia macilenta KoLRI003786, assembly GCA_000444155.1. NCBI lineage: Eukaryota > Fungi > Ascomycota > Lecanoromycetes > Lecanorales > Cladoniaceae > Cladonia > Cladonia macilenta. The sequence continues at coordinate 1,051,695 of KE598566.1, forward strand.
TTCTTCCTATCCAGCGAAGACTGTATCTTCAGCTTCTTCAATTCTTCCGTGACGCTTTGTAATTTCGTCTCCATCAAACCCCTGCTGCGTTGAGCTTCGCTCAGGTCTTGCCGAACTTTTGCAATCGCATCGGGAGCAGTACTCCGAGCTGTTGCTTGCTCTAGGCTTGCTTTGCGGTCTTTCAGTTTAGGTGAGGACGTTGGGTCCTCTTTGGCTGGTGGAGAGGCTAGGGCGCTCTGCAGACTTGCTGTTCGGTCGGCCAACTTGGTATCTGAATTATCCGTCAATGATAGTCGAGGAGGCTTGATCTGTAGATGCACATTGGTCGTAGAAAGCCTGATTCGACTTCTCTCTCCTGTCCCTCTGTTGCAAGGCGCTCAAATACTCGTCCCGCCAGGATGGCATTATTGACTGTCGTCAGTGCTACATCAAAATGAGAAATCATCGAGCTTGCTAAAAGGCACTCTGTGTTTTGGTGATCGACTCTCCTAAGTTATGTCGAAGACTAGGAGGGTCCCCGCCCGCAACTGCAGGGAAATAGGTACCTTAAGGTAAAGATGCCTGGAGGTGTAAGGCGGTAACGATAAGGCTAGGCGGGTAATTATCGGCGCTAAGCTTGGATGGTATGCATGACCAGCCGTCATAGTCCACAACCATAGACTCGGTACCATCTTCACATACGCCGAGAGGAAGAACTTGACGTTCCACTCACTTGAATTCAACCTCAAAGCTCCATAGCTAGCTAGTGGCTTTTGAGAAAGGAAAGCCTAGTAACCAGAKCAGAAACCGATAAGGAGCAATTCACCAAATCCCAAGGCCGGGACCCTGCTCAGGCCACCGCAATATAGCCACGCCCCCCAAAGCTTTCTCATAAAGTAACCGACCGGAGAGACGGAATCGGTATGGCGTCCAGGAAGAAAGTCTTGCTCAAGGTGTGTTTACCTTTCATTGAAGAGTTGTAACTGTGGTCAGCTGACAATCGACTAGGTGATCATTTTAGGAGACAGCGGGGTTGGAAAGACAAGCTTGATGAATCAATACGTACGCAATGTCAAGGGTCTTCTCGTGAGGTTTTTGCGGCGCTGACTCGCCGCATGATAACAGGTCAACAAGAAGTTTAGCGCAAGCTACAAAGCGACAATTGGGGCGGATTTCCTTACAAAAGAGGTCTTGGTAGATGATCGATTAGTCACTATGCAGGTATGAGTCTCCTCATGAAGAGCTTTGACCCCCAGCTAAATTTGACTAGCTCTGGGACACAGCAGGTCAAGAAAGATTCCAATCTTTAGGTGTCGCGTTCTATCGAGGAGCCGACTGCTGCGTACTCGTGTACGATGTCAATAATTCGAAGAGCTTCGATACCTTGGATAGCTGGAGAGACGAGTTCCTGATACAAGCTAGCCCACGGGATCCTGAGAACTTTCCTTTTGTGAGTCGAGTTGGGCCTTAGAAGGAACCGTGGGCTGATATAATTCAAGGTGGTCCTGGGAAACAAGATCGATGTGGAGGAGAACAAGCGCATGATCTCTTCGAAGCGGGCAATGACTTTCTGCCAGTCGAAAGGTGGGATTCCGTACTTTGAAACCAGCGCCAAGGAAGCTGTGAACGTTGAACAAGCTTTTGAAGGTATGTGTCCTTCTCTAATCTGTGCTGTGGCACATTTGGTTGATGACATCTCGGCACAGTCATTGCTAGGAATGCGTTAGCGCAAGAAGAATCAGAAGAATTCAGTGGTGACTTTTCAGATCCCATCGACATCCACTTGGATAGAGAGAGCGACGGATGCGCTTGCTAGGAGAAACCCCCACCTATCATATCTGCTTAAGTTTTGTAGTACATGCATTACGCATTTCTCCATATGGAGCATCGGCGTTGGAAGTCGGCCTAAGTATTCGCGAAAGAGATGGAGTCTACTTCGGCATGCTCCAAACCTAGTGGACTTAATGGTACGTAGATAATATAGTGTTTCAAGTACAGCGCGTCATGTCAGCTGAGCATGTATATATCTGGTCGATCGCTACAATCCTCGTGCTTCTTCTGAAGTAGTCTTCAGGGAAATGAATTGGCCTCGAGCTTTTTGCTCTACCTCGTACTCCCTATACCCTGTCGGCAGGAATGGCAGTCTTGTTACCACGCCGAACGGCCGTAAAATCCCAAATGCTGCCAACTCCAACGCTATGCTTCCATTAAAGACCTTCAAGGCTTTCGAACATCCATGCTATGCAAGGCTCTACAACTTCGACCTCACACCCTCTAAGCGGAACTTGACGTCTTTTAGTACCTTACTTGATGGCTTCCACTCGTCGAATTGCTTGATCAATTCTGTGATCTCACCATATAGCTCTGTCCGTACATAATCTTCCTCTAGTAACCCTCGCATCGCAAACGGCAAGATGTATGGGTTTTGGGCTGTAGACTGATTCTCACGATGGACTTGCAACGGTATGTTACCAATCGATGTAGTCTCGAGAGCGTGCTCTATGGCGAGATAGTACACCGCTTCATCTTCATAAATCCTGGAGTGGCCTTCTCCACCGTAGAGGCTACCAGCGAGTGGGGTGCTTAATTCGCGGATGAGCCCATGGTCTGAAATGCCCAGATTTCGGAGCTTCAAAGCAAAGCCCACCAGATGAGTGAGAAAGTCGGGCGCATGAACTCTGCCGTCGACAAAGGCGGCCCTGTAGATGTACGGGTGGCTCACTGTCCCGAAGGTAGAAGACTGATGGATTTGGTCAGCTTTTCGCAAACCTGACGCTGGTAGTACCAAACTCACCTCAAGGGATACAAGCTGATCGTCTATGCTGCCAATGTATACGACTTTAACCCCGAACCTCAGAGCAACGTCCAGCGCTGCCTCATAGTCTTTTGTTACCTGACTGTCGAGTCGCGCAAAATCAAACAGTTCTCCTGCAGACCCACTTATCCATCGAGATTTGTAATCTGCGAAAGGACCCAGATTGACTCCGGCCATTGCACAAATTCCTATCTTTGCAAAATTTAGGCATCCAAATCCTATAAGCTTGGCCACTAACATCATCGCTACAGGGACGCCTTGGCTATGGCATGCAATCATGACGAAGTCCGCTTTCCTAATCTTGTCAATCCAATTCAGAATGAGCTTCCAAAGCAGGTCGATGCGTTCTGCGATTTTGCCCTCTCCCTCCAGCGCTACCTTTTCAATTTCACAAGAATAGCCTTGATTCTGCGTCCATTGCTGGATAGCATTAGCAGCGCTATTCGCAAATCGAATAGACGTTCCAGTTGGTTGGCCCAGAACTGAGCGTATCAAAGGAGCTGGAAAGTAGCCATGGACTCCCTAAATTAGGACATCAGCAATGAGATCTGAAGTGCTGATCAGTAGTTCGGACTTTCTTACGATAGCTAAAGCCCTCTTGATATGTGGTGGATTTGAAACTATATCAACATGCTTAGGGCCCGCGTATGGACCCATGTGCAGGAGTTGACTCAATTGCTGTATTACGCCTGGCTTGGCTACTGTCTGATATGTACCTTTGAATGGAGGGAGCACTAGATTATCAGGCATCCTCTTTGTTTTTGAGCCTGCATCGGCCGCAGGCTTCGTTTTTGGTGGTGCATCCGCAGGTTCAGATGCCGCATCTTTTTTGACACCCACACTTGCGTTCCGAGGCTTTTTGTGTTCTTCTGGCAAATCTAGTGACTGTGGCCTCTGCCTTTTCCCAACTTTACTCGGAACACCCCTCGCTTCATCTATTACCGCATGTTCCGGTTTCGATTGAGACGAAGAGCCGGCGAGTGCGAGTTCACCAACATTACTGCTGGGGTTTCGTTTATCATCATCGCTCTTTGACTGATCTCTTGACCAAAATGCCCAGCCGTATGACCTTTGAGCACCCGAGGATTCAGCAGGAGGTCGAGGGGTAGTCACAGGATCAGGTTCCGCGAGCTTTTGGTTCTGAAATTGCTCTTGCTCTGAGCTACCCAATGTTGGTTTTGCGGCTCCCGTGGCACTTTCCGACGGGGTGACTGTCGTTTGGGTAGTTGCGTTGCCCCATAGTCCAAGCCATGATCGTGTAGGTGGTTTCTCCTGCGCCTGGGGAGAGGCAGGGGACGGCTCTGAATTACGGCGTGGGATAGGAGACGTGGTTATATCACTGGAAGGTTGCAACATCGTACTTTGAGGACGATCCTTGTTCGTGTTGCTCGTCTGTTCATTGTTACTGCCTACGATTGGCCGAATCGTGTTATTGCCCTTGGCGTTTTCCGCTCTGGAAAACCAATTCAGCCAGCTGGCAGAGTCAGTAGTAGCTTTAGTATCGTCTGTCGGTCCTGCCTTTGATTCTGGATCCCCTCCACCGTTTGCTTGCGATCTCTGTGTCGACGTTAAGGTTTCCGCCTTCTTCTCTCGTGAAACTATCTTTGCCCCATTTTCGCAATTGATATCAGACTGTAGCACTTCTTCAGTTGCAGGCCCTTGTCCCTCCTTCGCGGTGCCGTTTGCGGGGGTCGGAGCATTCGACGTGATGTTGAGCTTCGTGGTAGTCGCAGCTAAAGGTAGAGACCTGGACGAGCTTCCCATACTCCGTGACAAGTACATTGCGGGGTTTTTGAGAGGCGTAGTGGGAAGCTGGGGTGTTCGGGCCCGTGCGGCCGCTACGACTTCAGACGCTGCTCCTCCGGCTGCTGATATGCTCTCCCTTGCTACCTGGGTGACAGGATTGGCTTTGTTCCCACGGGGCCAGGTACCACCGTACCATGATTTAATTGATTGAGGCTAATTGAAATCAGTAATTCTCTATGTCCCTCGTGTTGTCCGCGGGCTTACAGTACAAGCCCCATCATGACCGCCTCTTATAGAGCTGGCTCTCTCGGGATCATCAAGCGGCAAGCCTTGTTCAGGAGATGACTGAGGTAGCTCCTGCTTCTGTGGCCCCTGACCTCGAATATGAGGGGCAGATGATTCTTGTGTGCCCTCCTCTGTTTCTGCCTTGGGATTCGGTTTCGACTTCTTTCTCGGCAACATGAAGCAACACAGAGTTAGATTACAAGGGTGGACACTTTTGCGCCGAGATGAAGGGCTGAATGACGACCCCTACACTTATAGCGCCGTTAACAGGGGTTGGCAGCCTGGAAGTGGTAATTAGATGAAGATGCAAGCGTACACTGATGCTCGAGTGGTTAAAGACGGCTATACCCTAGCCCTAAAACTAAGGCGAGAAGTTCCCGGCCGCTCCACATAGCTTGGCAACTGACCTTGAACAAATCTTAAAGCCGTGACGCTCCAGGGACCATCCTTGCGGCAGCCTTCCGGAATTGCTTCGCTTGCTTTAAGCTATCACTTCTACCTTACCTTACTAATACTTAAAATAGAGATAATACTAAGATAGCCTTAAAAATAAACTTATAAGTAAGAGATAAAATATAAGATATTACAATATATTATAATATTAGAATAAAGTTTAAAACTAAAATTTAATATAATTAATTTAAATATTACTACTTAAACYTATATTAGAAATTCCTTAAGATTATAACTATTTTATTATGTAAGAGATAATATAGATTTATATGTCAGCAAATCTAAAATTGGCCTCACTACGGTACCTAAGGTAGCCCCTAGATAAGGAGCGTTGGCCCTGCCAGGCTAGGCCTACTACGCTCGGAGCTCCAATTCCGCCTACTGTTCCCAGGCCCCTAAAGCAGCCCTTAAACCAGGCCTAACTTTGGCATTTACAGTCATGCTTGGTAGGGCTGCTCTGGGGCCACTCCAAGCGCTACCAAACTTTGATGCTCAGAATCGCTCGGTTCGGCCGATTCCATGTGGTGGTCTATAGGTATGTCTCAAGGAAGGAAGGAAGAATTGAAAGCAACCCCACTTTATCCAGTCCGGCGTCACGACGCTTATTGCTTGCTCCAACTTCGGACACCTGTTATTGTACGAATGAAAATCCAGTTCTGAGCAGACCACTTCCTTGCAAGTTCGATTAGGGCTGTCGTCCCTGTATGGGCGTCACAAAAAAGGTAACATTTCATTCCTGTCAAGTTCTCTTGCATTCCGTACTAACTAAGAAAGTATAGTGAAAATAATCTGTGGCTAATCTCAAGTGTGCTATAGATAAGTCTAAGCAAGAGTCTCACAGATCAAGAATGACAAAGTTATCACTCTTTTCACCRAGGAAAACCGCTCCAAGTGTATACTCAAGCTTCAGATGTCCACCCTCCCCGTAGATTCGAATGGAACCCTTGGCAGCCCAAACATCGATACCAATAGTAACACCGCTAGAAAGCCCCGCCGTATAGCGACTGCCAATGGGAGATCCACCGAACGTTGGCGAGACGCTGATCTCCTTGTCATCAATATCATAGTAGCCTCCAATCTAGGTAGTACCTGTCAGTCTTTCCTCTCAAAAACAAAAGCTATTTCGAGGGCTGAGACGAGAGAAAGTCGGCAGACTTGAGAAGCAGCTCACCCCAATGCCAAACACAAGATCAAATTGCAACTCTTTCCGGTTGCCACTGTGTAGATCCTGGTCAATAGGAGTATCTGACTTGATCTCGCTGATCTTCCATTCGCCGTCCTTGACCTTTTCGGTCGCAAAAACGGTTGTGGTAGTAAAAATCTGGGTGCTGGGAGTTGCCATTGCTGTTCAATTTGGATGACTTATCAAGTGCTTGATGCTGTTCTGTGGTTATCAAAGTTGTTTGAAGTTCGAAGAGCAGGAGGGGCTCTCCAGGGCTATTTGTATTCAATCCTATCACCTTGAGGCATTCTTCTGGAGAGTAGAAGCCTCATACCTGCCTYGCCGATTCCTCAATCGCTACACCGCTTGATAGCTGGGAGCTGAGCACGAATCTCAATTGAGCCATGGCTCGACAGTTGGAAGCTGAACGCGGATCTCTACCGAGCCTTGGCTTGATATTGAGAAGCTGAACGTGGACCTAAAGGCACGGATCGAAACCGAGCCATGACTCAACAGCCGGAAGCTGAATGCGGATCGAAGATACGGATCGAGACCGAGTCATGGCTTGACATTTAGAAGCTGAATATGGATCTGAACCGAGCCATGGCTTAATTGTTGGAAGCTGAACGCGGATCCACATCGAGCCATGGCTTGATATTTAGAAGCTGAATGTGGATCTGGACCGAATGATGGCTTGATGCTTGGAAACGAGACGTGGATCAAGACCGAGACATGGCTTGACAATTGCGAGCTGAGCACGGATGCAAAGCGACATGGCTTGACAATTGCGAGCTGAGCACGNGACATGGCTTGACAATTGCGAGCTGAGCACGGATGCAAAGCGACATGGCTTGACAATTGCGAGCTGAGCACGAATGCAAAGCTTGGGAAAAGGTAGGGGGACCTCCAAAAGGCGGGACTGGACCTTCCGTGGCTTGCGTGGCTTAAACAGCAGCAAAGCTGTTTAACTCAAAGAGGTTAGTTGTAAGTGCAGACCCCTGTTCAAGTAAAGCGGCACGCTCTCTGCGAATGGCGAGCTCTTTCTGCAAAGGGTGCACCAGTCAGCAAGTGGTGCACCCTTTGCTGGTATGAGTGAGCTCTTTGTCAAGGACGGCACTTTGAAAAGGGTGTGTGACACCGTTCTAGAAGAAGTACCTCCCGTTGGTATGTGCTAGAGAGCCACAACTAGTATTTGAGAGCTGAGCGAATATTCTCGGCTTTGCAGAATGGAGACCTTTTGGCTTGACTGCCCTCTGGAGTGGCAAAACACACCATAAAAATACGGGGGCTAATCTTTCCCAGCTGATGATTGTATTAGGTCGGCGCTCGCTCGTGGAACAGCCATGTTTTTTGGGCTGATTCGTTAAAATTTGCTGGAATTGGATTAGGCAGAAGGTGTGTGTTGGCATTCCAGGAGTTGGTGGTGAAAATGACCTATTTCGATCTGTTCTTCTCTGCTTGCTGAACATGGTAATACTCGGGTAGCCGGAAGCAAAGCGATGGGGATTGTGGTCGCTGAGGGCAGTTTATAAGAAAGTATATGCACCCAGCTCCAAAGAGCGAAGAGTGAATACCCTCGCCCACATGAAGTTCTCACCACTCCACGATCTCACCATTATCAGAGTTCTACGGACCAAATGGCTGACACAATTGAGGCAATTAGCCCATCGGACGGGATAGTTATTGAGGTCAATGGACGCACAGTCGATCCACACGAGCACTACGCGAAGAACGCCTTGAAAACAAATCATATCATCTTGACACTTTACAGTGGCGTCACCCCCGAACAGCATGCCATACTCAAGTCATTAGAAGTACAATTCCAAGAAGATTTGGGAAACTGCAATTATTTGTGCTATTATGAGCCTACGAACCTTGAGCCTATACGCGCACTTGAATGGGTGCGGCAAGTAGATGTCTACCGTAACAAGTTCAAGATTCCTGAGGTTCTTCTGAGCTCGATCGACGAGCTGACCACGACGCCTCAGAGTACCGAAGAGAAGACCGTCTTAGTCAACATCTTACCACATCAAGAGTACGACAGTGCTACCGGTCTCCAGGAGCTTGCAGCCAAGATCGCTACAGCGGTTGGAGTCAATTCAAGTAAAGTGGAAGTCTTGACCAGCAAGGTTCAAGTTGAGGTCCAAGCCGGAGATATCGAAAAGATTGCAGCCCTTGGACCCGTGCGAGTCATTGAAGAGGTCCTCACTCCTCAACTGGCCGACGGCCAAGCTAATGAAATAGTCCTGTGCGCGGGAACGTATCCAACAACACCGGCGTTCCGAGGGTTAAATCAAGTGATTTCTGTCATAGACTCAGGATTCGATCTCGGCACATCACAAGATTGTCATCCAGCATTTGAAGGGCGTGTCAAGAAGCTCATCTCTCTCAATCGAAGCGACGCGGACGTGCCGACAGATGCTCAAAGATATGACGATCCCGACGGTCATGGGACTCATGTCTGCGGAACGATCGTTGGGAAGCAGGCTGAAACTACAGCTGGTTTGATTGAGGGAGTCGCGCCAGATGCTCAGATTGTGGTCAGCTCCCTTATGGCTAGTCAAGATACAACGGGTTCCGTCAAGGACATTGACAAGGCGTTCAGGGTGCCTTATTACGAGTGTGGAGCACGTATTTTTTCTAACTCGTGGGGTGATAAACTTAAAGACAAAAAGCAAATTCCCTATCTCGGAGATGCCGAGCTACTTGATGGCTTCGTGAAGGACCACCCCGATGCTCTAATCATCTTTTCCGCAGGAAATAATAACCAGACACGGTCTTTTGCACCATATTTGAAAAAGACGCCCAAGGATGGACCTACCATAAGTTCGCAGGCAGCTGCCAAAAATTGTCTCACAGTCGGTGCTAGTGGAACGACAAGAAAAGCGGGAGGAAACAAGAAGGAATTTTTGCCAGATGAGATTTGTGAGGACAGCAGCCGGGGTCGTACCACCRACTTAAGAACAAAGCCGGATGTTGTTGCCCCAGGCTATACTATCTTCTCCGCAAAAACAAGGCATCCGAAGGCCAGATCCACAATTGACGAGGCTCATAGCAATGATTATCCTAGTCACATTGGCTGGGAGCCACGGTCCGGTACAAGTCAAGCAACACCCTTGGTTGCTGGATGTGCAGCAATATTGAGGGAGTTTGCTGAGAAGACAACTGGCAGCCCCCCTTCAGCGGCCCTGCTCAAAGCCGTTATCATCAATGGTGCCGACAAGCTTCCTAACGTCGATGATACGGCTCAAGGATTTGGCCGGGTCAATGTTCCGGCTTCGACTGAAATGCTGAAAGAACCACCCGTCTCCTCGAGCGAAGCAAAAGCAAGTTTCAAAATTCCAAGGAATTGCGGGACCCTTATTGGAGACGCGTTGAAGAACGGTGAAACCTTTGAAATGACCTTACAGCTTGACCTACAAAGCAAAGATGCGCCTCTCGACTTCAAGGTCACGCTGGTATATAACGACAAGAAGGGAGCCGTGATACAGAATAACCTAAACTTGAGTGTCATCAATCCCATTACCGGAAGCGCCAGCCATGGGTATGAATCCGAGGATAACGTGCAAGTTCAGAACAATGTAGAGCAAGTCAAGCTACAGCTAGTGTCTTCAACAACCTTAAGAGTCAGGGTGACAGGTCAGAAGGTTTTCCCGCAGCAATCGCAGGATTTCGTACTGGCTTGGGCACTTCTTAGACCTTACGTAGGGTTCCAGAAACATAGGAAGTAAACCAGCCATATGCTTACGAGGCCGCCACCAATACTTTCATAGATGAAGAAGGTCAGGCTTTCACCACATTCACCTTAATAACTGCTACTCTCTTATCGCTGTGGTGAACGGATGAAACGGCACAACTATCTCGCTTAACTAATATGATATCTAGCCTATCGAGTGAAAGTCTGATGGGCAGGATGACTTACTCAGCAGTACGGAGAATGGCACCATTAATCTTGATTTGTGCCAAGATTGGGGCTTGCAGCTCGGCTAGGGTAGAAAAAAGGTCCGTAGGATAGAAAATTAAGCCGCAGTCCCGCCGGTCAAATCCTACCCTATGCGAGCTTTTGCCTGGTTCTATCCTAGAAGGCCTACACCTCTAATACCTACCCCCAACGCACCCCCAACATACCTCCCAACACACCCTCCCAACATACCTCCCTAACACACCCTCCCAACGTACCCCCCTAACGCACCCCCCCAAAGTACCCCCCTAACACACCCCCCTAACACACCCCCCTAACACACCTCTCTAACACACCCCCCTAACACACCTCCCTAACATATCCCCTTAATACACTCCCCTAATATATCCCCTTAATATACCTCCCTAACATGTCCCCCTCATATACCTCCTTAATATGTTCCCTTAAYACACGTCTTTAATACCTCCCTTAATGATATATATATCCTAAATATAAATACTTTTAATAGATACCTTTAATACATATACCTTTAATATATACCCTTAGCTTTAAGTCTTAGGACTATATCTCTAAAAGAATATATATACTTAATATATACTTAATATATA